>PVJC01006064.1:0-56473 GCA_004026665.1 Murina feae | reverse complement strand
TATCTAATAAAGAGGGACTATGCAGGGGAGGGCAGTTAGGGGTGATCAGGTGGCAGGGAATAGTTAGGCATCGATCAGGCTGGCAGGAGAATGATTAGGTTATCCGGTTGGCAGGCAGAAGCGGTTAGGGGCAATCAGACAGGCAGTCAGGTGATTGGTTGGGAGCCAGTAGTCCCGAATTGTGAGAGATGTCTGACTGACGGTTTAGGCTCGATCCCTATACCGGCAGTCGGACATCCCCCGAGGGATCCCAGATAGGAGAGGGTTGAGATTGGGCTGAGGGAACCCCAGCCCAGTGCACGAATTTCGTGCACCGGGCCTCTAGTTTTAAGTAATAATAAAGAAGAAGAAAAAAGAATCCCCCAAACCCCCCCCCCTCCCCCGTCAATGGTGTACCGCTTTAAATCTGGTCCCTTTACTCTAAAATCAATGGAAATAATATCCTCACTCTTTGGGTGAGGTTTAAAAAGAAAAACACAATACAGTGATTAACAAGATAAAGAAATCCTGTGGTGACTGTTTTACATCAGGTTAACTTGATATCCTACATCAGACCTCAAACTACATAAAGCTACTACATAGACTTATTTACAAAAGACAGTCAATTAGCTATGGCACCCTACATACAGACCTATGGGAACTAACGACAGGCACATGGGGGAGTTCTGGTCCTCTCTCTGCTAACACATTAGAGGGACATACACATGTCCTGTCCCCAGGAAACACTGAAGGCCCATCAGAAACAGGAACACAGAATCCACACACACAATCCCCGATTTCTCCACTTGGCACACCCAAGCCCCAGCTCCCTCCTGTCCCCAGTGCAGTTTCAGGCAGGCTCCTTGGGAGGAGGCCCCAGGCTCACCCTCAGCCGTGCTCCAGCCCTGCAGGGGGTTCACAGTCGTTTTCCCAGGCTCACTCTGGTTTCCCATGTCCAGGCGGCTGACCAGGTCTGGCAGTGGTAAGGAGTCCTCATATACAAGGTCCATACAGTGATAGAAACCAGGAATCAGGAAAGTGATGTTCTGGAAAACAAACAGCAGCGCTCAGAACCGGCGAGAATCCAGACCTGCTGCACCACCCACCATCCCACCTGCGGGGGGTGGGGGGGGTGGGGTGGGGGGACGGAAACAAGGTGCCCCGTCTCTGGGGTATCATTCCTCCAGGTGAGAGAGACCAAGCCGGATTTCCGTGAAAGGCCTGAAATCCTCTAATGCTCAACATGGAATTCATGACTTTTTGCCTTTTTCTTGTGAAAAAGAGAAAACACACTCCGAAGCTAATTATTCTGTTATCTGCACATTTTCTGAATTTGCCCTGTGTTCTCCTCAGGCCTGGGAGCCCATATTTACAAGCTTCGTACTCCAATGTCTAGCATAGAAGGACAAAGGGCCTTGGGCAATAGGAAATTGACCTCTGGAATCCAGTAAGGGCCTGCGTTGCACCAGCCATGGCCCCAATGTGAGGGTCCTGGGCCCAGGACTGCAAGGACAGACACTTGCTCTGATGTGCATGTGGCCCCAACTCTCGGGCTGCCCTTGGTCGTGTGAATCCAGAACACGCTCTTACCCACACACACACTCCCTGAAGAGACCTACTGTCCTCAACCCTCCCACGGAATCCCTTGTTCAAAAATCATGCCAACTAAGTCTCCATTAACTTCAACTGAACCATGAGCCCGGGGAGGACATCATCCTTAACCAACACCACACGGAATAGAATGGTTGTTCCACTTACAACTCAGCTCAAAGGACCCATTTGTGACCAGAACACATGATTGTCACTTGGGCACAAAGTTTGAGGAGGTTTGTTTGCAATAACTGGCACAGGACCACTCAGCAGTCTTGGGTAAAAAAAAAGGGGTAGTCACCACCCCTGGATCCTGGCCCCTGGTGTGTGGAGACTTCTACCTCCCATGTGCCGAGAACTGAAAGCTCAACCAAAGAAGAAGGTCAAAGAAACACTTTCCTTTGAATCCCCAGGGCTGTCAGGGGAGAAGCAGACAAGCCCCGACCTGAGGGTTCAAAGCAAATGCCCATAGCTGTGACACACCCTAGTCCAGTCTCTTAGATCAGACTCGATCGGAATGAAGCTTTGAGGCAAGAGCTCCCTCCCTCTGCCGGGGTGGCTCTGGAGATGGTCTAGAGGGTCAGAATGCTCAGTGGGGTCTAGAAAAATTGAGCAGGGAAGTGGTGTCGTGAGCAAAGAATAAGGAATCCCCCTCAGCCCGCATGCCCCCAGTGAAGCCAGCAGCCTGACTGGAAGACATAGATGCACAGGGCAAAGGACCAACGCACACCCTCACTGTGAGACCCAGACCAGCTTCCTCACAGGGAGTGGCCAACCATGGAAGGAGAGCCCACCTTGCCCAGGAGCTCCGTCCTCCCATAACCAAACAGCATCAGTGCGAAGCTGTGATTGACGCCATAGATGGTCCCGTCCGACAGGAGGGTGATAAGGCCGCTGATGGTGGTGAACACCCAGATGGATGCCGAGTAACCTTGCTCAGGGGTCGCCTGGCCGGCTTCTGCCTCCTTGCTATTGGGCTTAGGTTTCAGCTTTAAGCTCAGAGGGAAGGTAGTACCATCCTTGGCTCTTCCAACAGACCTCTGAATCTTGAGATTCTGAAAGAAAGATGCACCACTGAACAGACGGCACCTCATCACTGAGCTCTGAGTCTCTGCTGCGTTAGACCATCTATCACATGCCTGCCATGGGGGCACCTCAACATCCAGCTCCCTGCACCCTCTTGCCTCCCTCAGTCTCCCAGGGAAGGCAGGGCAGGCGGTCAGGACCCCACCTGCGGAACAGGCTGGCCAGGTGCAGGGAGCTGCACGGAAGGGATCAGGTCTGTGATGCGCTGCCCAGGCACCTCGTTCCCACACTCGTAGCCGTGCAGACGGGCAAAGACACTGTCACACGACGTGATCGTTCCCTTGGAGGAAAAGCCAGTGTTATATTAACAGCTTCTTTCTTTCTTTCTTTTTATTGATTTCAGAAAGGAAGGGAGAGGGAGAGAAAGATAGAAACATCAATGATGAGAGAGAAACATTGGTCAGCATGCCTGCTACTGGGACCAAGCCTGCAACCTGGACACATGCCCTGACCAGGAATCAAACCGTGACCTCCTGGTTCATAGGTTGACACTCAACCACTGAGCTACACTGAGTGACTGAAATGACAGCTTCTGGTACTTCAGCTTCAAACTTCACTGAACCTCAGTGACACCTTCAAGCTACTCCTCCTGCAAGAGGTACATAACAAATGGACTTCTAACAACAGGTCAGCTGGCTCCTCCTGCCACATGGACCTAACTGTTCAATCTGGAGGCATCTGCAGAGCCCAGCACACTGCAGAAGCTCAACAGCTAGTACGATGACCACGTCCACAGCTCACATCTACGTGCTATCTGTGCGCAGCCACCATCCTGAGGGCTTTACGTATACTATTTTATTGAAGTGTTAAAACAATCCCATGAGTTGTTACAATTATATCCTGACTTGGCAGATGAGGAAACTGAGGCATGGGGAGATAAGGTTCCTTGCCCAAGGACACAATTACTAAGGGACTCAGCAGACAGGGGCAACCTCTAGAACCCTCACATTGTTGCTGCCTAGAGGCACATGGCAGGAGCAGAGTGTGTGATGCACTGGGGAGAAGGTGTGAGGTGAAACTTACATCACTTTGGAAAGAGACCCAGGCTGAGACTCTCTCCACTGGCTCCAGCACGACCACACAGCACAGGCGGGGCTCCTGCTTCATCCTCTTCATCCACACAGACACTGGAATCCGCTCCCTGCTTCGGCTCACAATCTCCACCTGTGGACAGGGACAAGCTGCACCTGCAGCCTACCCCTCCCCCCTCAGCCAGGCCCTCCCCCATTGTGTATATTTTCAAGCTCCGCTCAGCTGCCTGTACTTTGTGTAAATAAAGTACAAACAAGATTTCTGACACTGAACTTTACAATCTCTGAGTGGAAGATCTACCAAAAGAGTAGACTTTATTATCAGCAGTATCTGTAATTTCTTAAAGAAACAGACACAGACCTTATGACAGGTCATCTTTCCGGGGTATTAGATCCTGTCTAATCTTCCAGTGCCTGAGACCCAGGGCTCAGCATCCAACATGCAGTTCAACCCATCAAAATCCAGGCTGGAAACATCCCACAAGCCAGACCCCCAACACCATCAAACAGTAAAAGCATGTTTCTCTCTCAGGAACCTCAGGCGGTGCCTGCAGGTTTGCAGATGCTGTCAGGCTTGCTCCCAGATGAGCAGCACCAGGCCAGCAGCAGTGGCTTCTGTTCCTGTGGTGTCCTTGCTGCTCCCCTGCTGCTCCCCAGGCTGTACGTTCCAGCTGGCAGCAATCCACAAGCCCGGACTCACCACTGTGCCAAACACCACGGCAGCACGACCATCGGCCTCCACGTGCTCCTCGCTGAGCGCTTCCACCACATCACAGTTTGGCTTCAGGAAGAACTGCGTGAGCTTCAGGCCAATGAGATCGTGGCTGCTGTACCCCAGGAGCCGGCAAGCATTGTCGTTGGCAACCAGGATCTGAGTGTGGCAGAGAGAAGGCACCAGCATCACCAGCAGCATCTCTAACTCCAGGAGCAGTGGGCACTCTCAGGGGAGGGAGACCCATCCTCTCCCCACCATCGACCGTGGGCAGGCTCACACAGAGACGCTTTTGGGACATCCGCATCTAACCAAATGGAAAGGAGAATGTCCCCCGACAAGATGGGCATGTCATCAAGACCAGGAGGCACTGATGGTACATGCACCACAATTCCAACAGTTTCAGTTTTTTGTGTATAAAAACGTGCATTCATGCCAACATAGTTAGCTCAAATATTGAACACTTCTTATTTCAGTTCAGTCAACACTTCAGCAAGCCCAAGTAAATAACAGGCCTCATTCTCTCCCTGAGTCAGTGTGCTTGACCGAGTCACATTTAGGTCTCCAAATTCAGATCTGTTATTACTACAGAAGTAAAACCAAACATTTCTAGTTGCCCTTAAATGCACAAATGCCTCTAATTGAGGTTACAGGTTGAAGGCAAAGACTGAAACCCACGGCTGCATCACAAAGCGCAGCAAGTACCTCTGAGGTCTTGGCGTCCACTGTGAAGATGGCCTTGTTGGGGTTGCCCGCAGGGGCTGGGAGCAGGGGCGTGGAGCACCCCGAGGACAAGCCACGCAGCAATGAGCAGCAGGACATGCTGCCCGGAAACCCAGCTGGGTCCACCTGCTCGGCCATGGCTGGGCACTGCACTTTCCCTGTGCAGATGTTTTGGGCAGCCAATGACGAGAGACAATAGGAGGTCCATCTGTCTTCTGGAAAGAAAAGAAAAGAAGGCTTTAGAGTCCCTGGCTGCCAGGAGCTTGCTTCCGAAACACACACAGCCCACAGCCCTCACCCCCAACCCCTGCAAAATGACTAACCTATAGAGTTGATTCATATGCTAACAGTCCCGAGTCCACCTAAGCCAGCCCCAGGGGCTCCAGAGTCAGCAGAGCTGTGTCCCTCAGAGCTCAACATTCTGTGCAAATAATACTCTGAGGTCCCTACCCACCAGCCCGCCAAGGGGCACTCTCCCATGTCCATCATCACTCCAGAACCCACTGCTGCCCTAGCACTCGTTCCCAGAAGTTCACTAATTCAAGTACTACCTGCTGTCTCCACTCCCCTCCCTCCATTCTGCTGAACCGGTCACTCCTCACCTCCAGAAAGTCTGCTCTTGGCAATACCTATAGGGGTTCCCCCCAGCTGCTCCCACATCCTACAGTGCCTGCCCTCAGTACAGCACCCTGCCCCTCCCCTTCCCAGCCTCTCACCACTGCCACGGCTCAGCCGCAGAACCTCTGCTCCCCTCCTGGCTCCAGCAGCTGCCCCATCTCAGTATTGTCAGTCCCTCCCTCTAGGGGATCAAAAACCAAACAAGAGTCACTCTCCTATCCCCTATGGGTCCTTCACTGAGGAGCCTCCACCTTCACAGTTAGTGGCCCCATCAGATCAGGAACCCAAGGCTGGCTCCACTACCTTGCACCTTAGAACAGACCCTGTGGCGCCAGCTCTGCCTCTGCTCCCGAATGACCCATCCCTGGGCCAGTGCTCCGGGCTGACACCCAGTCCTGAGGGGTGGCTGCCTCATGACCCCCAGCCCCCTCTGTCAAACTGCTCTTTCCTCAAAACCAGACCCATCCTCCCTCCCTTGCAGCCCATCTCTGGCTCCCTGCCATCTCTCCACTCGCCTAGCATCCCTGTGTTCCAGGCCCCCCCAGGTTCTAGGGTGGACCCTGCTGTCTCCTGAAGCAGTACCCTACCCTCCCATCCCCTACAGATGACAAGCCCCTCAAAGGCAGAGCAATCCTTTCTTCCTTGCTGTATCTGGGCTCTGGCACCCCCACCCACCACAGCTGTGAAGCTGGCTGTCCCCACCTGGTCTGTTCTGCCTGAGTTCAGGAGAGCCTGGGCCTGAAGTGCAGTCAGTAGGTACTGGCTGAACTAAACTAGCAAATCTGTGTCTCACCTGCAAAGCAGCCCAGCCCAGGACAGTGTTCCCCACACTCTGAAGAGATAATATTTTGCTTTAATTTGACCCTGAAATGTAGAGAATTCCAACCGCTGCCTGAAGAGGAGAGTTTCCTAAGAACCTCATGAACAGACACATCAGGAAGGACATGCGGCACAGTAGGCCAGCGCACACTGAGCACCTAAACCTACACCTGTCTCTGCAACAACAGAGACGAGATGCCCACATGACCACAAGGCGGTAGTCACCGGAGAGTGCCATCCTGCTCTGGCAGAGTTTCGAGAGCCCATTCCTTCTGCTCAGGTGTCTGTGGGCCGAGGACACAGACTTGCTAAGATGAGGAGAGGTCTGCACAGCAGGGCCCTCTGAGGGTGCCAACGAGGATGGGTTGCCACACAGACACCTCCAGTCCTTTTCCAAGGTGGGTGAGCCTCTGTCCTCCATTGAGAGATGGTAGGCCGTGAAACAGCCGTCAACTAGAAAACAAGGAGACCCTAATCAGCATCTGCAATGCAAGAAAGTGAAGACAGTTTAACCAAGTAATTCTTCCCAAGGCTGCATTAAGCTCAGCCCCAAAAGGTTCACACACGCGACTGCCTTCTGGGTCAAAACCTACCTGAGGACAGTTGAACCAAAGTCCTTCTAAGAGGAGCTCTTCAGTGGCATACACAGGAAGAGATGGGAAAGAAGAAAAAGAGGGGAAACGGACCAGAGTGGGAGAGGGCCGAGGGGAAGACTGGGCTGCAGGTCACAGAACTGAAAATGCTCTCAGGTGAAGAGGAATTATCAACGCCATGAATCAGATGGGTCCAACCAATGGCACCCAGAATCACCCATGGAGCTTCCAAAAACACAGCAATGTGAGGCCAAGGCTGTGAGTCTAGAGATGCATCACAGCAGAGATTTATGTTTTGAACTTTTTATTTTTAGATATTTGTGGATTTTCATGCAGATATAAGAAAAAAAATACAAAAAAATTCTACATGGCCTTCACTGGGTTTCCTCCGATGGTTACATCTCATGTAACTACAGTACAGAAAAACCGCCTAGAGGCCTGGATCAGGGGCTTAGAAGTAAGGAGCCCTAGGGCCCGGGCGACACGCCCATCCAGAGCCTGTATCACCCAAACTTCAGGCAGAGATTTCCTCTGTGGGTCCAGCAACAAGCTGGCATGTGAGGAAGGACACAATGGCATAGGGCCCCTTGGTTCCAAATTTGGGTGGCGGGTTTAAATGGTTCAATTTACTGTTATGATTCACAACTAACACTGCATTTATCCTTTTGTATGAGGCAACTGTACGTACTAAAAATTCAGAGATGTTTTATATACACATGTACATCCAGCATGGGATCTTGAAAAGCAACAGCTGAATGAGTAGGAAGCTAGAAAGAAATTAAATAAGAAACCCTCAGAATGTATTGCTTTTGTTCAAGTAGCAATATTTTCTATTAATATCTACAATAACTATGACATGATCTTAGTTTTCTACTTCTTCAACCAATCTACAGACAAAACACAGAAGACCTGATTACAGCTTCAGACTTACATTGTAAATGTTACAAACTTTACTTTGTAAAAGTAATAAGGGGAGGGAGGAAAGGTGAAGCCTTGATAAGGGCAAGAAATTTTGACTTTCATGAAAAGAAATAATTAGACTTAAACTGATAAACCGGCAGATGCGGGAAAGAAATCCTCTTCCCTTTGTGCTTTCCGGGCTGTCTGTAGTCCTTCGCGCACAGCATACCCCGACACCAGGGAGCAGAGCCTCCCAGGGCCTCTGGCCTGTGAGCACAGAGCTTGACTTCACACCACTGTAGATCACTTCCTTTTCTCACGGTTAATTTTGAGTCAAACAGCAACAGAACTGTGTGCAAGTCCAGGCCTAGGTATTTAGAATAGTTTTGTGTGTTTTTTAAGCAATGGAGCTTGGTATTGGGCTGGTGGTGTGGGGACCAGAGAGAAGGGGGATTATCATGGGAAGCTGAGCAGAGAGAGGACTTCATGGTGCCTTAGAATAACCCTATTCCTGTGGCCAGTTTTGATTCCAGAAGGCGTGAGTGACCCTGCTCAGACCAAACAGAAACAAGGAGAGCTTTGCAGGGAGCTTTTGGAAAGCACTCCTTCCTCTTATGGGTGAGCTTTTGGAAGCAACCATCCTTGTGCCACTAGAACACAAGCTAGCAAGCAAATAGCTCCAACTGCCCCACCACTGCTGTACAACCAAGAGCAGAACCAGCCTCAGGATGAAGCCCACAAGGGGACAGCAGAGCAGAAAATGGCAAGAATGTCACTGTGCAACATCAGTGAACCCCCCTAAACTCCACCTTCCTCTGGACTGCAGGCTTGGGGGCCGATGACTTGATGGACCCTCCAAAGCCATTTTGAGGTCATGTCTTTTTCTTGCATCAAGCATTCTAAACAATACCCAGGACAATGGCTGCTGTAACAGAGGGTGTAAGCAAGGGGTTCCTCAGGGAGGCACCAGCAGAGGCACTGCAGCGGGAATAAGCCTTCCAGGAAGAACCACCACAGGTCAAAGATGCCCACAGCCCTTGGGAAGGAGCAGCCGGACGTAACCCCCAAGGCCCCTTAGACCTGCCCAAGTCTGGATTTCATTCCTAAGGCGCACTTTAACGACCTCTATGCTCTGGAGCAACAAGACCAGACACATTTCATGAAGATCACTCCAAGGGCAAGGGCCAGGGGGAGATGGGGAGAGAAAGGTTACAGTAATCCAGGCAAGACACTATGAAGTCTGAAATTAAAGCGATGGCAGATGGTGAGGGTAGCCCTAAGGATAAAACTCGGCATAGAACTGCCATCGATTTTCTGGGTGATGTGATGAGGAAATGAAAGGCATCAAGACCACATCACGAGTTTTCAACGCGGGCCACTGCCATTCTCTGGAAAAGAAAAACTGGTGAAGGTAAATGAAGGAGAAACCCAGCGGTGCTTGGGACATCCCGCATTTCCTGAAAAGCTCCGGCCTCCGTTCTAGAGCTCACCTTCCCGGAGGGCAGGCAATAGTAATGGATAAAGCGCACAGTTACCTCCAGGGGAGGACTGAGCGCGGGAAGAGCTGGGCACAGGCGGAGACACGGAGGACCCGGGAGGCCCGGGCCCGGGACAAACGGCCGCAGGGCGGCGGGCCACCCCCTGGGCCGGAGCCGCACGGAGGGGAGCCGGCAGCGGCGGGGCATAGCACTCGGGTTGGCTCATCTCAGGGACGAGCCGGGGCCCCGCGGAGCCAGGGCCACCTCTCCAGAGCGCGGTATCTCACCTGGAGCCGACGAACGACACTCGACCGAGCACCCCGCCACGAGGAAACCGTTCTTCGCCTCCAGTCCTGACGGCCAATCGCAGAGCAAGTCACGCCGATTGACAGGTCCCATAGGCCAACCACTGGCTCCTGTGGACGGGAGTTAGCGAGCCTGAGTGGGGAAGCCCGCGCTAACGGTAGCTAAGGACGCACCAGCGCCTCCTCCAAGCTGGTCGGGCAGGCGCCGGTTCCTTCTTTCTCGGAATTGAGAAGGATGAGCAGCGCGGAGCTCGCCTCTCGGCTGCCTCGTCCTGGAGGCGGGGGTTGCGGGGCCGAGGACTGATAGAGAAACTGCAGCGCCTGCCTGTCTCGACCGGCTCTCTCAGAACCTGCGAAGCAGTCGGCCCCCGGCACAAGCGCGAGGGCCCCGCGCAGAGCCCGCCCTGAGCTGAGCGTTAACTGGAGAAGGCGCCTTTACACAGGCTAAGTCCGCGCGGCGACGCCGGGACAAATTCAGCCCATTTTGCAGGCGCGCTTGATGAGGCTACCCCGCGCAGAGACCCGCTACGAGCCAGCTCAGATTTTTCTCTCCGCTCGCTGGCAGCTACGGCTCCGTGCGTGCACTTCGCCAGTCCCTGCCTTCTTCCCGGCTCCTCGCCTCTCGACACCTACGGGCGTTCTTAAATTACTCGTCCGGGGGAGGTCAGGTGGCCGGCCTCAGGGATGAACTACAACTCCCATGAGGTACTGGGGCCGCGCAGGCGCGTTGAAGTTCATCCTCCCTGCGCTGAAATTCCATTGGCTGGGAAAACTCCGAGCTGGGAGTCCTGATTGGCTGAGGGGTCTGAGGCGACAAATTCCGGAAAGGCGAAGAGCAGCCAACATGGCGGCGGAGCACGGCGCGGGGCAGCAACTGTCGCAGGAGATGATGATGGAGGGTGAGTAGCCTGGCGGGGCGGCGACAGAAGGGCCCAGACAGTGGGGGGTGGCGGTCCGCACTGGTCTTCCCCGAGAGACACGGAGCGTCCCGCCTCCGGCTGCGGCCCAGCCCTGCTGCGCTACCCCTGACAACTGCTGGCCCCCTCGGAAGGCGCGGCAGCCTCAGAGGTGCTGGACCCCAAGCTTAGGGGACAACAGCGGCGTGAGCCGGGCCTATGAGTGAGAGCTGACGGCGCGGTGGTTTCGCAGCCCGAGCGCCCACCCCCTGGTTGGAGCCTCGCACTGAACCTCTGGCCTGACCCGCGGGGTCGGCCCCCTTGCAACTAATCGGGAAACGGGCAGGGCGCCGTGGGACCTGCCCGAGTTGGTTCATTCGTGAGCGTGGCGGTGGCGGAGCAGGGTCCTGTCCAAAGCGAATGGGTTGTGGGAAAGTGTGACAAGCAGCCGAGAGATTGTTATAGAACACCGGTACCTGTTTACAAAGTTATCACAGTTAAGCAAAGACTAAATTCAACTCTTGCGCTTTGTTGAAAAAATGATGTGCGTATCTATGCATGTAGTTATATACCAACTGGAGAGTCAGTTGTTCTTGAGTGCTTATGTGCTGGTTTCATGGAGGATGCAGTGCTTGTGCCTGGCAGTGCAGGTTTCCTCCTGTCTGCCTCGTATGTGAATGCTAGGGAAGAAGGGGGCGGGGGCGGTGAAGGAAGAGCTGGCATGTGTGGCAGTGATGGCTGCACAACCAAAGCCAGCTCCAAGTTGAACGTTAAAGGTTCAGCCAGGTTGGAGATGGGTTGGGGGAAAGATCAAAGGTCATTTCTGGCCAAGGAAACCACATAGTCAAAGGCGAAGGGTGTGAAAGAACGTTGGATGTTTGGAGGAGAGTTTGACCAAGGGTGACATTCATTTTGGTTGAGGGTAGAGTGCGGTTGAGGATGGCAAGAGAAAATCATGGATGGGGTGGGGAGAGTTCAGGCTCTAAAGTTTCCAAATTCACCCTGGCCAGTTGCTCAATGGTTAGAGCATCCACTCTCAGACTGAAGGGTCTCAGGTTCAATTCCGGTCAAGGGTACGTACCTCCGATGCAGGTTTGATCCCTGGCCCTGGTGGGGACACATGCAGGAGGCAACCCATGGATGTGTCTCTCACATTGATTTTTTTTTTTCTGTCTCTCTCTATACCCCTTCCTTCCGCTCTCTAAAAATGAATGGGGAAAAAATATCCTCAGGTGAAGATTAACAAAAAAAAATAAAAATCTCCAAATTTTAGAACCTCTTCTATTCATGGTGCCAGTACCTTGAGCCAGCCCATTGTCCCCAGTGCCCGAAAGTCACTTCACATGCTGATCCTGCCCCAGACCCCAGACCCCAGACCCTCTGCAGTCCTCAGAATGGAGTCCAAGGTTTCCCCGCCCAACCAGGGCTAGCGCACCAGATCTTTAGCCCAGCAGAACGTGCTCTCTCTCCTTTAGCCTTGGCCAGAGTGCTTGTGCCTGGCAATGCAGGTTTCCTCACCATTTCGAAGTGAAATGCTCCTGTGAAAGCTTTCAAAGCCACAATGGAATAAAGCGAAGAAGCAGTTATCTTAGGGCACATCTTGCTAATGGACGCACAGAATCAAGATGAAGCACAGACACTCACAGATACAGTTCAAAGCTATGGGATCTTGATGCTGAGGTGCCGAGTGTAGTCCCTGGGGAAGGAGCTTGGCGGTGCCGCACTGGCTGGTTGGAGTTCAAGCTGCCTCTGTTAGAGCTCATTGCAAAACAAAAAGATGCTATTTTTGCTTTTCACATTTTTCATGAAAGGGAAAATTCTCTTTGCAGTTCCCTCATTAGTGAAAGAACTAATGCAGCTCTTTCTTAAAGATGACATGGCATAAAGTGAACTTTCGGGAAGCAGGGAATACCTGTAATTAATTTATTAAATGTTTACTGCTTTTATTTATTAAAAGCTAACTGCTTCTGTGCCTTCTCTAATTTAATTCCGACCAACTCTAAGACATAGTTACTGTACTAGCTCCCTCTGCGGATTTGAAGGCTGCAGCTCGGGAAAGGAAGTAACTTGCCAAGCTGGGTTTCTAGGGTCAAGATGTAGACTCGGGAAGAGCCATTGGCATCTAGGAGTTTTTGAAGTCAAAGATCAGATTTGGATTTTAGAATCAGATCACATTCTCTGGCAATGGAGAATAGATTAGACAGGGGCAGACACATCACAAAAGACCAGTTAGGAGGCCCAGCGTAAGCCCAGGCCACAACTAATGAGTAGCTGAGCCAAAGCAGTTGCCGAAGGCAGGGAAGAGGAACAGATGTGGAGGTTTGGGAGGTGGATTTCATAGGGATATGTTTTGTCCAGCAGTCCTTTCCTAGGTGCTTCCTTAGTAGACCCAGTGGAGATACAAAAATGAAATAGAACTTCCTTCCCCTCTATAGATCAGCTGGACTCAGGAACAAGCAATCTTTCAGTGTGGTTCCAATTAAGTTCTAAGTGCTTTGGAGCTTCTAGACAAACTTCCAAAAGAGGTCATGAAAAAAGTTAGGATAAAGGAATATTATTTTAGAATTTTGCAATGAACTTTTACCAATCTGCCACATTTCATCATTGCCTTATCTATTAATTCAAAAAAAGTTTACTTGCCAGCCCTTCAAAGCTTTGAGCTGGCTGGCATCACTATGTCCTGAGGGTTAGCATCTGTGGCTTTTACAGGGGGCAGTTAGCACTATTGGCTGTCTTCTCCTTTTTCATTAGAGCTCCCTGCCCACAGTCTGATTTGAGTTAGTCTTGATTTCTTTCAGAACGTGGGCCTGTGAACTGGGCTGGTTTTCTTGACCAAATGGATAGTGGAGCATGGATGAAGGTATGTGGCGGAAGGGTCACAATGGTCCCCTCTACACGGATATCCAGGCTTCACTGCATTTTAGCACTAGTACATTTAATCGTAACATCCCAGGGCATTCGGCACACCTGGCAACTCTTCATGAGCTCCTTGAGGAATAGTGTGATACTCACCTTCATGCCCATGTGGCCTCCCTGCCCCCTTCCCAGCCCACCCCCAGATCTCCCTGCCACTGTACAGATGGTACTTGGGACGTGGAAGACACTCAAAATGTTCATTGAACCGAATTCAACAAATGTTTTTAAATGACGCTTTTTACGTACAACTAGACGTCTGTCTCTTTTTATATGTACTTCAAAGAGAACATGATGTGGATGGGAATTCTCATTTTCTGTGTGGGTTCAGTTGACAGGCGGGTCGAGTCTGAAGAATCGGGTGATGAAGAAGGGAAAAAACAGAGCAGCGGTATAGTGGCAGACCTCAGCGAGCACAGCCTGAAGGATGGAGAGGAACAAGGGGAAGACGAACCAGCAGGTACCCTGCCCAGTTAAGAACCTTGATCACTAAAGGGGTACAGGCAGTGTTGCACGCAATCTATCTCCCCCTTCCCAAGGTGGCAGTGTGTGTCATTCTTGGCAGGGCCACTGTACTGTGTTGGTCTGCTAGTGCAGCCACAGAGGCCCCCCGTAGGCTAGGAGCAGGGCCCATCTGAGGCGCTCCCCTAACCAGTTGACTGCCGGCACTTGCAGGCAGAGTGCAACTTTTCTAATTCCATTGAACGCCAGTACTAATAATGATATTGGTACTAGTGCGTCATTTGGGACAGAATCAGACAATTGTTTTATTAACCATATGTTCAGGATGAGATTTACAGTAAACATTATGGCTGACTACTATGTTTTGATGTCCTACCATAGTAATACAAACTGCTTTCAGAATAGCACTTTTTAAAAAAATGTATCTTTATTGATTTCAGAGAGGAAGGGAGAGGGAAAGATAGAAACATCAATGATGAGAGAATCATTGATTAGCTGCCTCCTGCACATCCCCTACTGGGGATCAAGCGTGCAACCCAGGCATGTGCCCTGGGCTGCAATCGAACCTGGGATCCTTTGGTCCGCAGGCTGACGCTCTATCCACTGAGCCAAACCAGTTAGGGCCAGAATAGCACTTTTAATGTCTTAAAGAATTCATTTCTTGAGTCCCTCTTCACCATTTTTGTAGGCCTGAGGATGGACTTCTTCACTGCCCAGGTGTTAGGGAAATCCTTTTATGTGGAAAACGTACCAGTGGCCTCCTGTTGTTTTAGTGAATAACAAGAACAGCAAAATGAATTTGGAGACGAGAGAAGTAAGTCCTTGGTCCATGATGGTAGCTTTTCACACTCCCCAGCCGTGATCTTACCCATTTGTTTGTTGCCTAGAAAATCAACTTACATTGAAAAGAATGAGAGTAAAAACCATATGAAGAGAAAAAGAAGCTGTCCAAGATATATTATTAGGTGAAGAAAGCAAATTTCCAAAAAGTATGCATGTTAAGATCTTGTTTTTACTTAAAAACTATTAATAATACGTGGTTTTACCTGCTCCAGAGAAAATACCTCAAGCTGTTGTTGAAGGTGTCACTGGACAGCAGATTGGTGGAGGCCTTGTACTTTCTGCATTTTCTAGGCTTATATACAGTTGTGGATGTTCAAGGTAGTAATCATACATTTTACCTTTCTAGTAATAAAAACAACAAATTTATAAAAAGAAACATTTCTAAAACAACATTGTGCTCTCTGTGCCGGTGAAGATGACTGGTAACTATGGCAACCTAATTTTAAGGCAAAGGAGATTACCACAAAAGCACCAGTCACATTTCAGAGCTGCAGTCGATATTCCGGAGATGATGTGGGTGGGATAGTACATGGGAGTGATGCGGAAAGCTTTCATTGCTGTCTGACTGAGGTCTAGAATCCAGCAGGTGGGAGCCTCACCTGTCCTCACGTGTGAGCACCTGCTCTGGTGCTGGACTGGAGAGTTGATGAGCACTGTCATGGGCGTCCTTTCCCAGACTTGTGAATACAGGCTTGCTACGACGAGCCCAAGGGCGCATGGCTCCAAAGTGGAACAGCTGGATTTGAGCCAGGCTATCTAAACCCAGCATTCTTTCCTCCGAACTACTTACCGATTAGAAGTTCTCTGGGAATACACATTTTTGTAAGTCCTTAGAGAAAGCAGAACTTGCTCCTACCTGTATTTAAGTCTGAAGTTCAAATAAAACAAATTCAAACATGTCAACTGTTGCCTTTTACTTATTTTCCCTAAGAAATCACAAAATATGGTCAGTGTAGAATATATACAGAAAGATGTTCTAGTCTAGTAACTTTGTTTTAAAGATTAAGCTGACCTTTTGGGGGCCTGTCCTGTGCTGGATGGATTACAGACAGAACCCCTTTAAGCCATGTAACCATGTCCTTGAGCCCAGGATAGCCCCAGTTTCCACCTGGTGGCCAGCATGATTGTCTGTGGTGCCCCTTTTATTCTAAAGCATCCTGGTTTGGACATTGAGTGACCAGAGTATCTGGCCTTCATTGCATAGCCTCTCTCACTGCAGCATCCTGGGGATGGTGAATTTAGGCTCTCTTGAGGGGGTCGGGGAGGGAGGCAGGCAGCTTGGTTGTATCTTTTGGTTATGTTCAGTTTCTTTTATTTAAATCTTAGGTTGGTGATAAATCAAAGTTTTGGATAAACTGTAGAAGACATTTTTTAAAATCTAGCCACTATTGATCATTATGGAAAAGATATAGTGAAAAGACTAGGAAGTGATTTCAGGCAGTGTGGGGCCAGTACTTCCTGATTAAGCTGGTCCTGTGTTAAGTGGACCCCTTTGAGGCCTCCAGTCCAGGGACCAGGCTGATCTCAGGAGATTGGGAACTACAAGCGAGCTGTACTGCAGAAGCAAACACAGTTTTGTTAAATGGAAGGGGCAGCAATGGGAGCCAGGCAAGCATGTAACAACCATTTTACAGGAAATAGATGAGATGTCAGCCACAAGCTCCAATCCAGCCCAGAGAAGCTCTGTAAGACAGGCAGCCTGGTTTCTTCAAAAAAGCATTGGGGGAGCAAAAAGGGACTTTAGAGAAAAGCCATTCAGCCTCAATATATGACCTTCATATCCTAATGAAGCAGAATTTACTCATTGGGAGAAGAAATCATAAGACAGTTAATAAAATCAAGAAATTACTGTTACTCTTTTTAAGAATTTAACGCTTTTAAACGTAATGCCTGGATAGGGTCGGATGAAATGAAGATGGGCCGGGTCTGCTAATTTGGGACTGTGGACTCTGCAGCAAGAGTGGTTCTTGCAGCCCTCCTCAGCCATTGGATGTCCCAGGAAGCCCAGCCTACGGGGTGGAGGTCAGCTCCCAGCCTCCCGGTCAAGATGTATATTTAAATTATTCAACAGGGCTGATCTGTCTGCTGAGCCATGCTTCAGTCTCTTGTGCTCTTTGCAGAGAAAAGTGTAGATGCTGGGCCACTTTCCAAAGCAATAAAAGGCACATCCTAGAACATCTGATATGCCCAGCATGGTCTACAGTCAAATGGCCTGATTTATTGCCACAAACTGGGAGGGGGAAGAGGGGGCCCTACTGCCAGTTACACAGCTCTGGTTGTCAGCAGAAGTGGGTGGTTAGTGGCCAACCTCAGACCACATTTCCTTTCTCTGGATGCTCTGCAATACAGATGGAAGTGTGAAGACCTTTGCCGATAGCTGAATTCAGGAAACTCGGGATGCTGAAAAGGTGATCATGGCTGGAGTAGGGTGTCACTTAGCCCACTGCACCATCCAGATCCTCCAGGTGTCACCTGTTGGTGTCTCCTCTGCGTTGGAGTCCACTCTGCACCAGGAGACCTGCGTGCCAGCTCTTCACCGAGGCTGACTGCTGCCTCCTGCCACGGGGGCTCTCAGTGGGCTCTTTTTTCCTCTCTCTCACTTTTTCAGGACAAGAGCTGCCTGTGGATATGGAAACCATTACCCTGGACAGAGATGCAGAGGTAATGCCGCCTGCTCGACCCAGCCTCAGGTTATCTTTTATGAAGGTGCCAGATTAGTAAGTGATCCCCTAGAGGAGGTCGTCTAAGCCTCCCTTGGGTGGGTCAGATTCCTTGGGATCTTATTGTTTTTAATAGCACTGATTTGAATTCCATTTCTTTTTGCCACGTTGTGGCAAATGAAACTCGTTTGAATCATAAATCAATAGATCCAGTGATTACATTATAAATGTGGGGTGCTAACATCCACATCTGAAAAGCAGTCATAATCCAAGGCCTGCAGAAGCACCTGTTGTGTAATAACCAACCATGGAGCCTCTGGCAGTGCTGTGGCTGGGTGTACCTTCTTGCATCTCATTTTGCACTAGGGGGTGAGAGGAAGATGTTATATACCGCTCATTTGAAGGGTTAGTTTTACATAAAACTATGATAAATCGTAGCTAAACCTATGAGCACCTTGAAGTTCACCTCTATGTTCCTGTCACCTATCTGCTGCAGACTCCTGTGTGGCACTGGCTCACCTATTCTCCCCACCTTCATGTCCACCTCCCTATCAGGCAGGCCCCTTTTTAGCTCCTGTTCTAGGAAGCAGGGTTCCTAGGAAGTGGGGCTCTGGGCACTTCCCTGCAGCTAAGTTTCATTTCTTCTCTGTTTCAGGACATTGACCTGAATCACTACCGCATTGGAAAAATTGAAGGATTTGAGATTCTGAAGAAAGTGAAGGTGAGAGGAGGTCTGTCCCTTCTTGTGAGGTGATTTTGTAATAGTCCAGAACTTGCCCCACCCACAAGGTGTAGGGAAATCCATAGCTGAGACTCAGTTCTGAGGCCGGCACGGTCCGGCAGGAAGTGCTGCCCACATCAGGAACCATGTTGAGCATATTTGACTTGAACATGGCAGTTTTGAGGAGTAGTGCAGGTGGCTGTGACTCGGCCCCAGTTCAGGCAGCAGCTCAGACCCACTGCTGCTTGCAGAGCCTCAGTTCAGAGCTTGCCTGCAGCTGAGCCTGCATCAGACTGTACAGTCCTGAACTCACCTGAGCCCAAGGGTTCGCTCTGCCAGGAAACAACATGCACCCCAAACTGACCAAAGCCTCCCTTACTGAGTAGGTCTGCTTGGTGCAGGGCCTGTCTGCAGCCTTCCTGTGGGTGTCTTCCATCCTCCCCATGCCAGCCCCTTTCTAGAAAACAACAGGAGGATGAAAACCACATCCTTCCCCCTAAGGCTTTCCCATGACGTTCCCACTTGTTGCCCATGTCAAGTATCCTTTTTCCAACCCTCCAGACTCTCTGCCTCCGTCAAAATCTAATTAAGTGCATTGAGAACCTGGAGGAGCTGCACAGCCTCCGAGAACTGGACCTGTATGACAACCAGATCAAGAAGATAGAGAATCTGGACACACTAACGGAGCTGGAGTGAGTCCCAAGCCCCAGGGATAGCCAGGGGCTGACCAGTGTCCCCAGAACCAGTCTCTGCCCTGGAGAGGCCACCTCTGCCATTGGGTCCTGCTCCATTCCTGGCTCCATCGATGGCATCAGCTTGCCCATTCCCAGCCTGCAAATCAACCTTTGGGTAGAGGCTGCTGGTTGGTCCTGTCAGTAGGGGATGCCGTGGTGTGTGCCCTCAGTGCAGTCCTGTGAGCGGGCATTGGGGACTCTGGAGGCTGTTCCCCAGGTGGGGATGCTGCCCTTGAGACAGTTATATTCTGAGTTCTGTGTGCCCTGTACTCTTCAAAATAATTGTTTTCCTCGTTCTAGGATTCTAGATATTTCTTTTAATCTACTGAGAAACATTGAAGGGGTTGACAAGTTGACCAAACTGAAAAAGCTCTTCTTGGTCAACAATAAAATCAATAAAATTGAGAACTTGAGCAACTTACATCAACTGGAGATGCTGGAGCTGGGATCCAACCGCATCCGGGTAGGTATGGGCATGGCCTGGGGGTGCAGGATGTGTATTTTTCATAGGGTGTGACTTTTTCCCCCCAGAAGTGAAAGTTAATTTTTAAGAAAAAATACTAGGGTCGGTATTAAGAATATGTGCCAAAGGGAGTGGCCTAGCCTTACTGCATGTAGGTTTCACTTGCTTTCCATCCCAGTCTGAGCTAAACTCTTAGCAAGCCATCCCAGTTACCAGTACATCTGCCTGAGGTGGACTGATCAGCCCCAAACACTTCAGTTGTGTTTCTGACAATCCTGCCTAACATGAGCATGTCCCAAGAGGAGGGACTGACAGCACCCTGACCTCCACCAGGCCACAGGCAGTCTGTGCTTCCCACTGGCCTTGGTGAGCAGCTGAGCTCGGGTATCTTTGAGCATTTCTTCCCCTCCGTCCCTGGGGAAAATAGCCGTCCATATGACTTTTGGAAGCTTACAGCTGACAGTGGTCAGTCTGTCTTGGCCCTTGAGAGTTGAGCAGGACACAAACCAAAGAGGTGGCTGTAGTGAGGACAGACACTGTTGGCAGTAATGTGGCCACAGACAACAGAGACATACGTTTAAAACTAGAGAGCAGTTACATCAGTATTTTATTAAGTGTCTCTGTGGCACATTCCAGGAGAGGTGACTTGTCACAAATTACCGCAGGCAGCAGCTGTTAAGGGTACACCCCCCCCCTTAATCTCCATCCTCGTAGACATCCCCAGCCAAGTCCTGCTGCAATGGGCAGACGAGCTGCACCTCATGCACTTGCTGCGGTCACCACCATGATAGCGAGCCCTGACTAAGCGCAGAGGAGGGAGACAGTTCTGGTCACTGCACATATGTTAAACCCTGCTGTGTCCAGATACGCAGAGCTCAGCACCTGGCAGAGAGGACGAGAAAGGAGGGTGGGGAACAGGGAAGAGGGGCACAACCGGATCCTGTGGGGGTGCTCACTTCTGGGGAGACTAAGGCTGGTGGGATGTATTGTAACAAACCCCACATAGACTAACAGAACAATGTCAGCTCAGAACTGGGAGGACTTGCGAAATCTGGTCCATGGAGGTTGGGAGTAAGCCTGAGAGACAGGCCTCAGATCATCCGCCTATCCTCAGGTTTTTTCATTCTGTACTTTTAAGTAAGATTTTACTTGGAAAGTTTCCAGATTGAGACTTGCCTGACACCCCAAGACCAAGTCCAGAGAGCGTAGTCCCCTCCCCTGGGGAAACGGGGTGGCCGCACCATGACAACTGGTGCTCTGTCCGTTTTACAGGCCATTGAAAATATCGACACGTTAACCAATTTGGACAGTTTGTTTTTGGGGAAAAACAAGATCACTAAACTTCAGAACCTGGATGCACTCTCCAACCTGACAGTCCTCAGTATACAGGTATCAAACCAGCTTGCCCCACCTCCACCCCCTGTCCTGAACCAGCAAGGCCTGCATGGCTTCCCAGCCAGCCAGGCTGCTCCTGGGCACAGTTTTCTCCCACTGTGTCCATGATCAGCTCTGCATCACGAGCAGTTGAAGCATTAGATCTCATATGTGCACATGCTCCTGAAACATACGCATGTCGACTAACACTTCATCTTTTATGGGCTACATTCCTTTTCTTGGTAAAAGTCCCTGATGGTTTTTAGGCAAAGGGGCATCTTCAGAAGGATAAGTTTGTTCCAAATGTTCTGAGCACATTTGGCTCAATGGTGGGCGAGGGTCCTACTCTGCGTTTGAGAGTCAGCACCTGAATATTGCCAGGCTCACGTGACCTTTTCTGTTAAAAGCCAACGAGTGGAATCAGACCAGGGAGGTGGGATGTGGTGGGTGTTCTGGTGACAGGGACTGGGTGTGGGAGAGCCTCATAGTTTAATTTGAGTTACAGCATATCCTGAAAGAAATAAGAATTTTAAAATATGTAGTGATCTTGACATTTGAACTAAGCTGATTTTTAGACCCTCCCTGAGTACATCTAAAAACAAATTCTTTGCATAAAAACCTTCAACCTTTATGCATGAATTGTAGCCCAGGACAACAGACTGGAAATGCTGATCTTTTTCTTCATAACCTGATGCTGGCCTGTTTTAAGTGGAATGCCTAATTATCCAAATTCTCCAACAAGAGAAACTTCCTTTCCTAAAAGCTATTTCATCTCACACCCTACACATGATTCTGACGGCTGTCGGCTCTCCCTCCCAGAGCAACAGGCTGACCAAGATGGAGGGTCTGCAGAGCCTGGTAAACTTGAGGGAGCTGTACCTCAGCCACAACGGCATTGAAGTGATAGAAGGCCTGGAGAACAACGTAAGTCGTCCTTTTGTCCATCTGGGCGGGTGGGCACGGGGCTTGAGTGGCAGGCAGCTGGCCAGTGGCACACTTCGGCCTCCAGGGCTGGTCTTCAGTAGATGCTGCCTCTGGAGGTTTCTCATAGAGAACCTTCCAGTCCTGCAGACAGAGTGACACCTCTCACCAGGAAATGCAGGAAAGCCCCCTGAGTGAGCCCTAAACCAGTACCTTATCAGCACAGGCAGTGAGGGCCTCACAGAGACAGTATTCACTGCACAGCCTCCAGCAGCCCTGTAGGCATTTGCTAGGGTGTCAAATCCAAACCCTACCTGCTCATGTACTCCTCTCCCCCATACTGCGGAATCAGCAGGAATCAGCAGCTGTTCTCCTGCCCTCTCCTGAGCATTGCACTTCCCAGCCTTTAGGGACAGCTCATCTCAGTGGCCCAGGATGCGTGGCTCTCCCAGTCATTCCTGCACATTCCTTCCTCCTCCTCACCATCCTGAGTAAGGACAGGCCCGTCCACACTGTTCCACAACCCCACCACTGGCCTGCTCCTGCTCAGCCCAGCACAGCCTCAGGTGAATGGAGAGGTAGGGGGGCAGAAACCTGGCCCACCTAGGCTACCTGCAGACTAACTGCTTTTCTCAGAGCAGCATTCAAGCAAATAATGTACTTTGCTCATTCAGTTTTACTGGGTTGCTTTCGTTCTCTTCCATTGTCAGCAGTGTCACTTGACTGTTCACTTGCTACTGCAAACAGTCTTTTAATCAGGAAAGGCTCCTTCGACCTTTGCCTCTGCCCCTGGACCTAGTTACCATGCGTAATGTTGGGGGGAAATCACATTCTGAACTTCATGTCACCAACATCCACATACAATTTGGGCAGAGTTAGAATTTGCTTGTGGAAGTTTAGTTACCTTCCTCTGTACATTGAAGCATAGTTCTGAGAGGTGGGACTGTGGATGGATGCCATGGGACTGGAGCTGGACAGGCTGTGGTCATGGAGGCCCAGGCTGAGGAGCCCCGCCTAAGGCCGAGTCAAGAGATTAAGACTCACTCTGGCCAGCTTGGCTCAGTGGATAGAGCGTCAGCCTGTGGACTGAAGGGTCCCAGGTTCGATTCCGGCCAGGGGCACATGCATGGATTGCGGGCTCGATCCCCAGTGGGGGGTGTGCAGGAGGCAGCCGATCAGTGATTCTCTCTCATCATTGATGTTTCTCTCTCTCTCTCCTCCCTTCCTCTTTGAAATCAATAAAGAAAATTTAAAAAAAAAAAAAAAGGAGAGAGCGATTAGGACTCCCTAGGCCTCTGAAACAGAACAGAAACAAAGCAGTTGTGGCTCTAATGGTAATTACCTGATTGTACATTGGTCCTGAGCAAGGGATTCTTCCCTCAGGATTGCCAATCAGCTAAAGGTCAAATATTCATCTATACTTCTAAGTTTTATCTCCTCACTTACCTGGCATTTATTTTTGTGGCAGTAAATGAAATGGCAAATCGCCGTCTCAACATCACAAACAATCCTGCTCCCAGCACCTTGGTGCTCCTCTGCTCTGCTATTCCCTCCATGCACTGGGTCTTCCTGCTGGTCTGGTCTGAGCGCTCACACCTGTCCCCCTGCTGGAAGCTGGGACCTCTGGAGCCTGCTCTCCCACCTTCCTTTTGTTTTGCAGGATGGGAAGAGGTTCTTACTGGTTTGCTCTCAAAACATTGTCCAGCTCCCCAGAAAAACATGAGGTGTTGAGTGCCTAACTGATTCCCTGTCCTCAGAGTTTCAGGGCTGGTTCTGGTATCCAGGACCCAGTTCTGCTGCTGAGCCTATGTGCCCAGACGCGCAGAGATTAGACCTGCCATGTGTCAGGCTACTTTAGCTCTGCTGGTTTCTGCATTTGCACTGAGAACTACAAAACATGGGCATGGCTGGAGAGACCCACCCTCAGGAACCTGGACCCGGCCTGTCCCTGCCATGTGCCTACCATGCACTCAAGGGCTGCCCACAGGCCCCTCCCCAGTCCCTGTTTGCTCCGAAGCCCACTGTGTGCTACTGGCACTCGCCAGGCTAAGGACACATGATGAGCCCAGCATGAGCACCCCAGCTCCTGCTGTCACTGCTCCATCCCAGGTGGAACATGGGGTGTGGGGAGGTGGGGCTGGGCCCTCAAGGAGTCAAACACCAAGGCCAGAGTACTTCTGAGTCAGCAGAGCTGCTGTCTGTGCTTTAGGGACAGGCAGGGGTCATTTTATTTTACTGGAACACTCTTTAACTTGCCCTTGAACTTGGGAGGGTTTGGTGTCAGTGTCCCAAGGTACAGAAGAGAATGGGAGAAGGGACCCGGTCAGAAATGGAGGAATGAGGCAAAGGAGCACACACTTTCAGAACTCTGGGCACTGTCCTCTGCAGGGCTGGGCTCCAGACTCCTCCCATCACCTCTCTTCCATCGGCTGCAATCCAGGCCAGCCAGTCCCTCCCTTTAGTGCCCAGGCCTCCCCTGTCCTCCTCCTGGTGGCCTTTGCCTGAACAGGACAGCCTACTGCAGGAGCATGGGCTTGACTTCCCACCACCTTCACCTGTGCCTGTGCAGTTTCTTACCTCGGACCAGCCCAGGCTCCTTTTTCTTGAATGAAAAAATGTTATTCTTAGTGTTAGTGTTGGAGGGGTCCTTGAGATAAGCACTAAATCTCAGGTGCCCCATACAGCCCCAGGGGCCAGGCCTCCCTTTGCTTTTCGACAAGGGCTACCCTTCCCTTCCCAGGACTGTCGTCTCACTGGGTCTTTGTGGATGGGCATCTGGGATCTCCAGGCTCAGGTCTAGCAGAACCAGTTTGATATCCCAGTGATACTGAGAGCTGGGTGATGTGTTTGTGTGGGTGCTGTGCAGTGGGTAGGGGTGGGGAGGACCTGCGAGCAGTGGGCAGGTGTCATCATCCTGTCAGCATGCTTCTGTTCTGCGAGGGCAGCTGGCTTGCAGCTCTGAGCTATGTTCATGGCCATGCAATCACAGTTGAACTGAGGAATACCCGAGTCAAACTTTACTTCCTTATTTAGAACAAACTCACGATGCTGGACATTGCGGCAAACAGAATTAAAAAGATTGAAAATATCAGTCATCTAACAGAGCTGCTGGAATTCTGGGTAAGTTGAGCACCCTCTGGGATGGTTGAATGAAGTGGTCAGTGACTGTGGGGCCTACAGCCCTAGGCCTAGCATTCAGGATGATGGGGCTCATGGGTGATGGGGTGTGAGCTGAGATGGGTGTGCGCAGAGGTTGGAGGCTGGTGGCGGCATTATCTGGGCCTGTGGCATCAGCATCACCAGGAACTTGTTAAAGATGCGGCTCTCTGGCCCCACTATACCCGACCAGCGGACTGGGTGATTGCGGTGCACGTGGAAGTGGGACCTGAGGATTGCCATGTGACGAGAGGGCCCTGTAGCACAGAGGAGATGGGTGGGTGTCCTCTCTGGTCACCCTGGAATCTGCCTTGAGCTGTCTCGTGGCTGCAGGTGTGGCTTAGGGAGTCTGTCGCAGTCAGTTGGAAGAGTAAATGGATATCAGGTATCTGGACACCCCTCTAAACAGGTTGCAAATGATGGTGAAGTTGTCCTCAGTGTCAGGTCCCCAAGCTTGTGCCCTGTGGGGTCACTGCCCGTATACTCTCTGTGATTCTGTGAAGTGAGTGTTGTCCTCGATGCAGTCACTCTAATCCAAGATGCGTGTCAAGTCTAAAGCATGATTCTTCCTCCTCTGACCATGCTGCAGACCCTGCTGGTGTCCTGGTGGCTTTCCTTTCCTTAAAAGGATATCCAAGTGTCCCTAGACCACAGGTGGCCCACGGTGAAAGTGTCCCTAACCCCTTATTAAAGCATTGGGCCTGGGGTAGCACCAGAGTGTGTCAGGGAGGCCCAACCAGACCACGGTGGTAGGTGTGCTGGGCTGAGCGCACAGGGAACATGAGCCCCAAGGCCCCTGTGCTGCACTCTGAGGGAAGGTGTGGCTGCTGGAAGGCTGGGTGCATTGCACTGAGTGTATTTGGCTCTGGAGGGACTAGGGAACCACACAGAGAAACAAAACAACCAAAGACAAGACCTGCATCACGAAATGGGGGGTGCTAGCAGGTTTGGAGCATAGCTGACACTTAGAGTTTCTCAAGAGGGGTTCCTCTGCATGCCTTGCCAAGGAACAGCACATGGGACCTGAGCTGCTGAGACAGGCAGGGGCTACCCTGGCTACCTGGGAGGCAGGCAGGCTCCCAACTGCTGGAGGTTGGCTAGCACCTGGCCCCGGAACACAGGAATGCTGTTCCTCAGACCACCAGACAGACAGTAAGCACAGACAGCTGCCTCTGTGGTGTCCAGACAGCTTTCCTGTCCGACTGCAATCACAGCAGCCTGAGAGGCAGGCAGCGTTGCCCATTTCACAGCTGAGCAGTCAGATTCCAGTCAGGTGGAGGGCGCCTACATGACACGGAGAATGTGCTTATACGACCCTTTCTGACATTAAAGACAGCCATACAGAGCTGCCATTTGAACACTGGGCAGAAGCAAACAGGCAGGTCACAGAGGAGGAAGTAACAGTTGCTTGTAAATAACGTATGCATTTTCTGTCTCATTAATTCTGTGTGTCCTCCCAGATGAACGACAATCTCCTCGAGAGCTGGAGCGACCTGGACGAGCTGAAGGGAGCCAAGAACCTGGAGACAGTGTACTTGGAGGGGAACCCCCTGCAGAAGGACCCACAGTACCGGCGGAAGGTGATGTTGGCACTGCCCAGCGTGCGGCAGATCGACGCCACCTTCGTCAGGTTCTGACCCTCCTCGCCCTCACTTGCTTTCTCTCCAAAAGAACTTCCTGGCCACGGTTTTTTAATCCACCGTTGCTCCTGAAATCATCACTATCAACGGTCACAACCCAATGGCAATAAAAAGGCACTGAGTGATCACTGCCGTGTGTACTGCCAGTCATACTCTGGGAGGCATCGCTGTTCCATGCACCACACGGTATCCCATTGTTCTGCGTCCTCTCGGAGGGAAGTTACTCAAGCATCCGTGTGCTGCTGGGTGGGCATTCAGGGGCTGTCCAGGTGGCCTGAAGCCTATCAGCCCAGAGCATTCTAGTCTTTTAGACCCGTGATGCCAGTGTTTTAAAATGATATTTAAAAACAAAACTGCATAAAGGGCGGCTCAGCCCTCTGTGCTGTGACCCTCAGCTCTCTTAAAGACCAATGTTGTGTGCAGGCCCCGCTCCCTGTTCCTCCTGCCCCTGCACCCTGTGGCCCTCTGAGGTCATGTTGCCACTTACAGTAGGTAAACCCACCTGAGGCTCCTCAAAGACTTTCTGCAAAGAACTCACCTCTGACCACTTGCAACATTGCCTCCCACTCTGACCCCATCATCGTGTTGACTCATGTTTTATAAAGTTTACCTCAACAGCCCCAGAAGTCTGATTCAGTCTACATAGAACTCATCATCCTCGGGGTCTCAGATTTCTCCTCTGCAGAACGAGGACCCACACATAGTCACAGGTCCCTCTGCTCCCACTCTTCAGAGTTCCTTTGTATCGGAGCCACGTGCTGCTACTCATGGCTGACTCAGTTCACAGTTAACTTGGTTTAAATAAAGTGGAAATAAAAATTCAGTTTCTCGGTTGTGCTCGGCACTTCCCAAGTGCTCAGTAGCCACAGCTCTCCAGGGCAGCCCATCTGACTGTCACTGAGTGCCCACCTGGCCAGCTCTGCCCTAGGTGCTATGACACCAGCCTGGGAGCCGGGAGCATATTGGAGCCTTAGGGGCAGGGAAGCCATAAGCATGGCAGTGGTTGCCCTAAGGTGAAGGCCATATCCAAGTCCTGATTTTAATCTTGGCCAAAATAAACCATGCAACCTGACCGTGAGCGCCTATTGAAGAGCGGGCTCTTCGAAAGGAAAGGGGTGGGTAGGACGGGGCCCCTTGGCATGGTGACCCAGCACTCTGCCCGCAGCCAAAAGAGATGTGTTTAGACACAAGGGTTCAGG
The DNA here is from genome assembly GCA_004026665.1 of Murina feae. Classification (NCBI taxonomy): domain Eukaryota; kingdom Metazoa; phylum Chordata; class Mammalia; order Chiroptera; family Vespertilionidae; genus Murina; species Murina feae. The sequence continues at coordinate 28,657 of PVJC01006064.1, read as the reverse complement.
ATTGGGGTGGCTGTGTTGAAAAAAGTTATTCCACCTCAAAAAGGACATACTCCAAGTGAGGAACTGAAAAAGGAGGAATGTTCGCCTTGGGGTAGAAAAGGGAGCAATAAAGTTTGTAGGAAAAGAAAAGTTTAAAGTAACCCCAAATAGAACAGAAATCGCTTATGAAACAGCCAACTCTACAACTAGGAAAAATCCAAAATCTTCCAGGAGATTCAAGGGGAGTGGGGGCCAGAGGTGAGGCTGTCAGTCTGTCCAGCCTCATATCCTCTTAAGGACAAAAAAGACCAGGAAGCCCTGGGGTGGAGGAGAGACTCAGACTGGGTCACAAGTTGATGTCCAGCATCCATTCTTTCACATTTGAAAGTTACATAAAAAGATTAAAGGGAAACATGCTATAAATCCAGCACAATCCTAATTAAAATCTCACCTGATTTTTAAAGAAATTCATTAAAATTTAAAATTTATACAGAAGAGAAGTGGTCCACATTGAACCTTTGAAACTGAAGAAGTCTAGTCAGCTTTGAGGAGATGTCAATAGAGGTGATTTCCTGCTGGATTCTACTGACTGCAGAACTGTAGTAACAGCAGTCAGTGGACAGACACAGGCCTGGGCTTGGGGGTTGGCTCAGGCCAGGCAAGGTGCACACTGGGCCAACTTAGAGGACTGAAAACCTCGATGTGAAAAGTAAAATAGGAAGTTAGTAGAAAAATGTGGGAAAACCTATTTATGAGCTCAGAGTGAAGAAGAACTTAAAACCCCGAAGTGCAACCACTGGACAAGGGTGTGTGCTTTTTGTTGTTGTTTTTAAATATATTTTTATTTCAGATAGAAAGGGAAAGAGAAATAAAAACCAATGATGAGAGAATCTGATTGGCTGCCTCCTTCATACCCCCTACTGCAGACCAAGCCCACAACCTGTGCTTGTACCCTGACCAGGAATCAAACCATGACCTGCTGGTTCATTGATCAATGCTCAACCACTGAGCTATGCCAGCTGGGCTGATGGGGGTTTAACATAAAAATGAAAATTCCTGTAGAACAGAGAGCACCTTGAATGGGCCACAGATAGCAGATAGGTATTGTGGTATTGCAGCATTTAAATCTGGCAAGAGCCCAATCTACTCTAATAAAAAAGTAATATGGAAATTAACTATCTCTCTGAGATGCCTACGCCATGCCCACCAGCCAAGCCATACCCACCAGCCAATCAGAGCAGCTGTATGCAAATTAACCCAGCCAAGATGGAGGCTGACAGCCATGGAGCGAGCAGCAGTGGGGGCGGGCCAGGTGGCAATGGGGGCACTGCCAGCAGGCAGGCTCCAGCAGCAGGGCCGCCTCTGGTCACCTGCAGCCATCTGGATTGCGAGCAGGCACAGTCAGCAGGTAGGCCCCCATCAGGCACACACACGTGGCGCCTGCTCTGAGCCTCCTATGCAACTGAGGGTAGGCCCAGGTTGGGACACGCACACACACGGGGTGCCTGCTCCCAGCCTCTGATGTGGCTGGGGGCAGGCCTCCAGTGGGACACACACACATGGGGCGCCTGCTCCAAGCCTCCGCAGTTCAGCTGGGGGCAGGGCCCCAGCCCACACACACACACACACACACACACACACACACACACACATAGTGCCTGCTCTGAGCCTGTGCTGCCAGACTGTGGCCATCAGTAGGACATCCACTGAGGGGTCCCATACTGTGAGAAGAGGCAGGCTGGGCTGAGGGACCCCGCCACCCGTGCACGAATCTTCGTGCACCGGGCCCCTAGTATCTAATCTAATAAAAGAGTAATATGCAAATTAGGCATCACTCCATTACACCCAACAAGCTACACCCACAAAGTCACGCCCACCAACCAATCAGGAGCAAATATGCAAATTGACCCAACTAAGATGGCAGCAGCCAAGGAGGTGGAGTTGCCACGGGCAATGGAGGAAGCCAGGGCCCTGCAAGCCCTGAGCTCTACTCAAGCCTATAAAGTTTCAATTATAGAAGATAAACAAACCCCAGATACCTGCTGGACTGGGACCTTGGGTTGCCAAGGGCAACCCAGGCTTCGAGGTGGGGACCAAGGCAACAAAATTTCAATTATAGAAGTTAAATAAATCCCAGATACCTGCTTCCATCCAGGCACCCCAGTAGGGTGCTGAACCCTGAAGGGGCTGTGGGCAGCGTGAAAATGGCCCTCAGCCCCTCACCCAAGCTGGCTAGGCACACCAGCAGGTGGACATCCCCCGAGATGTCCCAGACTGTGAGAGGACACAGGCCAGGCTAAGGTACCCCCCCCCCAGTGCACAAATTTTTGTGCACCGGGCCTCTAGTTATATATAAAGAAGTTTCCCCAAATCAGAGGAGAGATAGGAATCTGTAGAGAAACAGGCGAGGGCAAGAGAAGCCAGAGGGGCACAAGCAAAAGAAGTGCTTGCTAGATCAGGGTTACCCTGCATGCTCCTGGGTCACCTGAGAAGAGGGCCCAGCCTCACGCACCTGAGCTCAAATGGAAATACCCTTGGTGGCCATGCTGGGGACTGACAAGGCCACAACCACATGAAGTGCATCTCCATTAGAGAGGTACAGGACAGCTCCAGAACGGGATGGGGTGGGCACGGGGATCCAGGCTGAGAATGCTCATGAGCACTGGGCAGCAGGGACTGACCTTCTCTGAGTTTTGAAACAACCAAAGACAAAGTCTAGGAGGCTAGTTTTAGAGAGGGGTTGGGGATTGAAAAGAGAAGCCAGTGGGTGGCACTATTGATGGTACAAATAGGGAAAGCCCACCCACTCTGTGTCACTCCCACTGTCAGACCAGTGGAGGGGAGCAGATTGGGTAACTATCTAATCTAATAAAAGAATAATATGCAAATTGACCCTCACTCTGTTATACCCACAAGCCATGCCCACCAACCAATCAGGAGCAAGTATGTAAATTAACTCAACTAAGATGGCGGCAGCCACGGACCTGGAGTTGCCCTGGGCAATGGAGGAAGCCAGGGTCCTGCAAGGCTATAAAGTTTCAATTATAGAAGATAAACCCCAGATACCTGCAGGGCTGGGACCTTGGGGTGCCAGGGGCAAACCAGGCTTCAAGCAGGGGGGACCAAGGCAACAAAGTTTCAATTATAGAAGTTAAATAAATCCCAGATAGCTGCTTCCAGCCAGACACCCCAGTAGGGACCCAAACCCTGAAGGGGCTGTGGGCAGCCTGAAAACAGCCCTCAGCCCCTCACCCAGGCTGGCCGGGCACGCCAGCAGGTGGACATCCCCCAAGGGGTCCCAGATTGCGAGAGGGCATAGGCCGGGCTGAGGGAACCCCCCCCCCCACCAAGTGCACAAATTTTTGTGCACTGGGCCTCTAGTACTATCTAATAAAAGTGATATGCAAATTAACCGTCGCTCCGTGACAAAGGTGGCAGCACCCATAGCAGTGGGGCAGAATGCTGGCGGCGTCACCCTGGCAACGTGAGCCCAGCAGGCATTACCTCAGCATCCTGTGAGCAGGTCACACTGCCCTGGAGCAGGCAACCACTGCCAACAGGCAGCCCCCAGCAGTGCCTGCTCCTGGTTGCCACAGCAATCGGGAGCAGGAGCACAAATGGGCAGGCAGCCTGCGGGCAGCCCGCAGTGGGGCCTGCTCCCAGTCACCATGGTGATCCATGAGCAGGCAAGCATGGCTGGCAGGCAGCACCCAGCCCTGGCCACAGCTCAAGGAAGAGAACAACTTGCAGGTGAGGCAGGAGCCTGAGAGATCAACTCAAAGGGATGCCTGCTCCAAGCCTCCACAATGTGCTTGGGGGCAGGCCCCCAGCAGACAGACAGACACACACACACACACACACACACACACAGCAACTGCTCCGAGCCTTCGATATGGCTGCAGGCAGGCCCCCAGCAGGGACACACACACTCACACACACACACACACACACACGCGCGCGCGCGCGCGCGCGCGGTGCCTGCTTTCAGCCTCCAGTGAAGCTGGGACACACACATGGGGCGCCTGCTCTGAGCCTCCACAGTGCAGCTGGGGGCAGGCCCTCAGCGGACACACACACACACACACACACACACACACACGGCACCTGCCAGATTGTGGCCATCAGTAGGACATCCACTGAAGGGTCCCAGACTGTGAGAGGGGGCAGGCTGGGCTGAGGGATCCCCACCTTCCCCTGTGCACGAATTTCGTGCCCCGGGCCTCTAGTAATTAATAATCATGTAGGTACAAGGTGATGTGTGTGAGAGAAGAAGGCAAGAGCATGTTGGGCGTGCTCACTGAGGAGTCACTGAATCTAGCTGAAGCGGGATGACCCTGAAGAAGGGCCAAACTGATCAGAACAGCCCTGGAAGAGGCTGATGGGGCGCAGGGAGGAAGGCAGGAAGAGGATGAGGAGACACTGACAGAGCAGCCCGGAAGGGGCCAGGCAGAGGGCAAAGGAGGGCTTAACACCAAAGGGAAGGTCTTTTTTGTTAAACTGCAGTAATTGGAAGATTTTCATTTTAACTTCCATTAAATGTATTTCTAAATGTTACATAAATGGATATCACAAGTCATAGTCAAATAAAGCTGATGTAGCAAGTCCTGGGCAGGGCTCTTCCTAGCGCTTGGGACCCAAGGAGACACCTCTGCTGGTTGCAGCCCTCTCTCTCTCTCTCTCTCTCTCTCTCTCTCTCTCTCTCTCTCTCTCTCCTCAATTTTTTACAACTGCAAAAGTACAACTTGAAAAAAAGTTTCAAGCCATAAAATATTGTAGAGAGTAAAAATTGAAAACTATACCCAGATGAGTCCTCATCTAGGTGTTCCCCATGCATATGTCCCTCCAGGCTCCACTTCCTGCCTCCTGCTACTCTTGTTGGACCAACAGCCATGTGGCCACCAGAGCCACTTTACCATCAAGAGCAGAGAGCCCCCTAGAGCTGTTCTCTTCGTGGGGTGGTCCACACCTCCCCTGTAGAGGCTCGGTGGGGTCAGCCTGAGGGCACCTCCTTCCTCACAGCCTGCCTCCACTCTTGGGCCCTGAGCCCCTCCTCAAACCAACCCCTGCACAGGATTCCACCTCAGGGTCTGTGTACTGAAAGCTTGACCCCTGACAGACACCTCTGTGCCACTGCTCGCAGGACCAGGGGACAGAGCCCGGCCACAGGGGTCTGACTCTCCACTCAGGGCTCTCTGGAAGGAGTGCAGGAATCCGGCAGGACTACAGCCTAGGCGAGGGTCCGATTCAGGGGTTTCAACAAGCAGAGGAGCACGCACAGCACAGCAGCCCTCCGGCCTCCCATTCTCCTCTACCCACACAGCCTCCATCTCAGTGATCTGGCGGGGCAAGGCTGTGAGGATGAGAAAGTGGGCTTCCAGGAGACAGGCGCAGTGCCACGGGAAGGAGGGCTGGGACACCCTCTTACAGGTGGGCCCTGACACCCAGGAAGTAGCAGAGCTGGTTCTGCAACCTGAGTCCCCTGATGTCCCTATGGGTACAGCACCAGTTGAGGATGACACGAGCTTATCTATAGCCATCCAGCTGAATTCCACCCCTCCCTTGCCCTTCACACCAGCAGCTGGTGGGCACTGAGCTCCCTAAGCAAATAGGGCAGAAAGCAGACAGCATTTGCATACGGGTGTGCAGGCTCTAGGAAAATGTGCTGCCTGTTTATAGATCTGAGAGCACACCCCCTTTGCAAACAGAGGCAGGTCCTGGGTCCGGGAGCTGGGAGACTTTGCCCAACCCTGTGCCAGGCACCTCTCCTGCCTGCCCATTTGCTGAGTTCAGTGAGGACACCAGAGTGGCCGTCACCACCTGCGCAGGCCTACCAGGATAGGGTCCCACATAGTCCTCCCCAGAGACCAGCCCAGACTCGCTGCTTGGACCAGGCTTTTGCTGGAAGTGGTCCATGACCTCCGAGGCCTCTTCTGGAAGAAGCCACTGTGCCAGGTGGGGACTGTTCTACATCACATGGGCACAGGGAGGAAGGTGGACAGATGGACTCTAGGGAGGCTGGTGAGCACCCCAACCCACCAGGGCTCCAAGGGGTGATTCTCCAGGGAGGCTGGCACCCCAAGACCTGGCACAGGGCTGGGGGTCATGAGAAGGACCAGGTACTCAGTGTGGCTTCGTGCAGGGCACCCCACCCCTAGGGAGCCCAGTGTTCCCACCTGTCCAATGAACCCACCACAGCACAGGTTACTCCTGGCCTTTTGCTTGGGGCAGGCATCCTCTGTTCTGTCTCTTCTGGACAGAGCACTGCGGAGGCCCTCTCCCCGCCTGCTCACAGCAGTAGGAACGCCCCACACCCACGCAGGCTCTGGGGCATCTAGAACCTGGCAGGGTCGGGGGTGTGGACACCATGTCTGCCCCTCCGGCCTCAATCTATCTGGACTGGATGAACTGCCACCTGTCCCCTCTGTCCTCCTGTGTCTTCTCCACCCACATAGCCTCCCAGCTCAGTGACCCTGGTGATGCCTCTTAGGGCCACACCAGTTCTGCTGGTGTGAATGCCAGCCCCGGCTCCACTCCAATCCCCTTCCAGGCCACAGGGCTGCTCTCACTCTTTGCCCCACTTTGCCAACCCGTCAACTGGAACCATGGTGACTATCCTCCCCACAAAGGGACCCAGAGGGGGGAACAGGGGAGAGTGCAGACTCAGCATGGCCAGGCCCAGGACCCCAAGGAAGAGCCAGGGTCCTGTCTCTCTGTTAAAGGGTATTGTCTGTCCCCCACAGGTGAACAGAAGGAAGAGGGGTACCCATGCTCCAAGCCCACATGCAGGGCTGAGGGGGAGGTGGGTACTCATCAGACAGGCAGACAGACAGATAGGCAGCTCCCTCATCCGGTTCTGGGGTCTTCACATGGTCCCAGATAAGACAGCTCAGCCTGGCCTGGCCCTTCCCTGCAGCCTCTGAGCCCTGTTCTCACCTGTCAGGGGGTCTGAGGGTTGTGCGGTGGTGCAGCCATGTCTCATGTGCCCCTCTTTACTCTGGTGCCCACCCTGGTCCTGGCGGGTGCAGGAGCGGGATGCTGCGGAGGCGGGCCCCCGAGGAAGACAGTGCTGTCCTGATCGACATGGCCCAGGGGATGGAGAAGGGGGACTCTTACGGAAGCATTGCCAACACCTCACAGGTAATTCTCCATTACCAGGGACTTCGGGTACAGGAGGCCCAGCACAGCCCTTTGGCTCCCACCCTAGGCTTCAGACCATGGTCTAAGGTGGATACTAGAAGGTCTCTGGGCCCCCACACCCAGAATGGACACAGGGACTCGGGACAGTGGCTTGCTCTGGCCCGAGCCCCTGGGGTAGATGCTTTCTAGAGACCCCAAGCCCTCACCTGTTGATGGACCTCCAGTGTCCCCAAGCTGCCTAGGAAGAGGGAGTTGTCAAAGTTAGGTCGCTGCCTGCCTCGCTGACACTAAGGGATATGTGGGAATCCCCTGGGATGGCTAGATGAGGCCACTTAGGCATACGAGGGGGCAGGGTCAGATCCCATCAGCATGGAGGGGAGCTAGGGGGACATAGGGCTCCCATTCCTGGCCCTGGAGGCCGGGGGGGGAGGGTCACAGACATCCTGAGTGAGGCTGTTGGAAGGATTCCTGGTCCTCCTGGGCTTCGTGTCTGCCTCCGGGTGCTGCCCATCCCACCCTCACAGCTGAGAACAGACACAGGGTCCCCTCCCTGCTGCTTCACAATACAGTGTCTGGGGATGGGGGACACAAGGCCTCATTCACCAGAATAGGATTCTACCCTCTGGTCTCATGACGACCTCTGGCCATCCACAGGCCACTTACAGGGCAGCCAACTCCCGTCTAGCCCCTGGAGCCAGCAGGGTGGGCACCCTGGGTACTGGCCATGCCTGCAAACCTGATCCTTGCCCACAACCCATGCCCACTGCACAGAAGCCAGGGGGCAGGAAGGGCGTGGGTTGTCTCACCCTGGATGTGCCTATGAGACCCCTGCCCACACCCAATCGTGTCTCCCTCCATTCGGCCTTCTGTGTTCCTGGGTGGTCTAGGGCAGAGTGGGGGTGCGTTCTCACCATGAGGTGCTTTCCTTCCAGCCTGATGGACACCAGGCGGCCACTTGCAGGGTGGAGAGCCCTGCCAAGCCTCAGATCGGTGAGCCCTTCCCAGTATCTGCCAGCTGTTCCTGTGTTGGTCCTGGGGGTGGGAACACAGATGGGCCTCCCCCCAGATGGTAGCAGAAGGACAGCAGGTCTGGGTCACCATCCTCTGTGACCAGGTTGCCCTCCTCACCCCAGCACTATCTCCTGAGCCATATCTGGTGCCAATTGCTGTGCTGGGAAATGGGGTGCGGGCCCCATGGTGCACAGAACACAGTCTGGGGGCACAGCAGGAAAGGGAGGTTCCTACTGAGGGGCTGGAGCTGAGAGAGCTCTGGAGGGCAGAGTGGGCCCATCTCCCTCCTTCTGTGGACTCAGGACAGCTTGGAGTCACCTCAGATTCTTTTCATTTTTTAATTGATTTTTAGAGAGAGGGGAAGAGAGGGGGAGAAGAGAGAGACAGAGAAAGATCAACGCGAGAGCGGAATATCCATCAGCTGCTCCTGCACATCCCCAGTGGGGATCAAGCCCACAACTGGGGCATGTGCCTGACTAGGAATCAAACCAGCAACCTTTTGGTGCACAGGACAATGCCCAAAAAATACCAGCCAGGGCTCATCTCAGATTCTTATCTGTTGTACCCTATAGCTTTTCTACCTTCTCCTCACCCCACCCCCACTGCCCATCTGCCCCAAGCCACCATCATCTCTGAGAGGACTGCGCCCACTGGGCTCACCTACCTGACCCTGCCCTCCATGCAGCAAAGAGCCTTGTTAATAGTAGATTCCCTCACCCCCCACCCACTTACAACAACAATGACAAAAACAGGAAATACCAAGTGTTGCTAAGGACGCAGATAAGTTGGAACCCTGTGCACTGCTAGTGGGAATGTGAAATGTTGCAGCCCCTGTGGGGAACAGTATGGAGGTTCCTCAAAAAATTACACCCTAACCGGTTTGGCTCAGTGGATGGAGCGTCAACCTGTGGACTGAGGGGTCCCAGGTTCGATTCGGTCATCGATGTTTCTGACTCTCTATCCCTCTCCCTTTCTCTCTGCAAAATATTAATAAAATATATATTTTAAAAATTTAAACATAGAGTTACCATGACACCCAGCAACCCCACTCTGGAGAGACCCAACGGAATTGATGATGAACATTTAGGTTGTTTCCATTTGAGGGGAGTGGGGGCTATTGTGATAATGTCTTGATGGACATTCACAAACACAATTTTGCATAGTCATAGTGTTCATCTTAAGTGGAATTGCCAGGTCACAGGGTAACTCAATGTTTAACATTTTGAAGAGATGCCAAACTGTTTTACAAAGTGACAGCCCATTTTATAAACCATCAGCAATGTACAGGCTTCCAGCTTCTCCATATCCTGTCCAGCACTTCCTGTCTGTCTTGATGACAGTCATCCCAGTGGGTGTGAATGGCATCTCTACGTGGCTCATGTTTATAATTTCCTAATGACTCAACAATGTTGAGCATCTCTTCATAGGCTTGTTGGCCATTTGTACATCTTCTTTAGAGAAATGTCTATGCAAAATCTTTGCCCATTTTAAAGTTGGGTTCCTTCTTATTAAGCTGTGAAAGTTCTTTATGTATTCTGGATACAAGACCCTTATCAGAACACCAGTTACATGTATGTTTTTCTCCCATTCTGTGGGTTGCCTTTTTACTTTTCTGCCATTGCCCTTTGAAGCATATAAGTTGTTCATTTTGACAAAGTCTATCTAATTAATATTCTCTTTTATTGCTGTGCTTTTGGTGTCATATCTAAGAATCCAGGTGATGAAGATTTATCTCTATATTTTCTCCTGAGCCTTATTATTGTTTCGTGCTTTTTAAAATATATTTTTATTGATTTCAGAGAAGAAAGGAGAGGAAGAGATAGAAACATCAATGATGAGAGAGAATCACTGATTGGCTGCCTCCTGCACGCCCCCTTCTGGGGATTGAGCCCTTAACCCAGGCATATGCCCTGACTGGGAATTGAACCGTGGCCTCCTGGTTCATGGGTGGACATTCAACCACTGAGCCACGCCAACCGGGCCATTTTCATTCTTATTCTTAGTTCTGTGATCTTTATCTTATGATCTTAACTCTGCTCTGAGGTAATTCTTGTATATGGTGTGAAATGGGGACCAAATTCATTCCTTACGTGTGTGTCTGTCCACTTGTGCTGGCACCATTTGTTGGAATCACTGTTCTTTTCCCATTGAATTGTTGACCCTTTTGTAAAAAACTGACCATACATATATGGGTTTATTTTCAGAATCTCACATAGATTTTATTGATTTATATCTATATCTCTATCCTTATGCCAGTACCACATTATCTTGATTATCCTAACTTTGTAGTGAGTTCTAAAATTTAAAAAACATGATTTGTACCACTCTGTTCTTTTTTAAAAATGTTTTTATTTATTTATTGGGTGGTTTTTTTTAGAGAGAGAGGAAGGGAGAGGAAGAGATAGAAACATCAATAATGAGAGAGAATCATTGATCAGCTGCCTCCTGCATGCCTTACACTGGGGATGGACCCACAACCCAGGCATGTGCTCTGACTGGGAGTTGAACTATGACTTCTTGGTTCCTGGATTGATGCTCAACCACTGAGCAATACCGGTGAGGCCACTCTGTTCTTTGTCAATATTCTGGATCTCATGTGTTTCCACAGGAAGTTCAAACTTGTCAATTTCTGAAGGGGAAAAAAGAAAAAGAAAAGAGAAAGCCAGCCGTGGGCTTGATGGGAATTAAGTCTGTAGATCAGTTTGCTATCCTGGCCAGGTTGTCTTCTTCACGTGCAGCTCATGTACAAGGGATGCTTCACACTTATTTAACTCGTCTTCCATGTATTTCAACAACATTAGGTAGTTTTCAATGTATAATTCTTGCACATATTTTTAATCTGTTCCTTTTTTGATGCTGTTGTATATGGAATTGTAAATGGAATTGTTTTTCTTCATTTCATTTTTGGCTTGTTTATTACTAATATATGGAAATGTAATTGACTTTTTAAAATTTTATTTTAGAAAGGAAGGGAGAGGAAAAGAGAGGGGGGGAAAGCATAGATGTGAGAGAGAAACATTGATCAGTTGCCTCCCATATGCACCCCGACTGGGGATTGAACCCACAACCTGGGTATGTGTACTGACCAGGAATTGAACCATGATGCTTCAGTGCATGGACAACACTCCAAACAACTGAGCCACACTGATCAGGGCTACAGTTGAAATTTATACGTTGATTTTTGTATCTAACAACCTTCTCAAACCTGTTATTAGTTCTAATCGTTTCTGTAGTGAATTCCTTTGGAATATTTATATACAAAATCATGTCCTCTGTAAATTGGTCATTTGACTTTCACATTTAACTGTTTACCCTTTGCAGTGTATTTATTCTTCTTGCTCATCTGCATTTCCATCTGAGAGTGCCGCCTTTGGCTTCAAGGACTTCCTCCCATGTTTCCTGTAGAGCGGGTGTGCTGAACTTCATTTCCCAGATTTTGATTGTTTGAGGATGTTTTCATTTAGCCTCATCTCTGAAGAACATGTCTACAGAATAAGAATTCCAGTGTTCTGTATTTTCCCCAGCACTTTAAACATGCTATTCTATTGTCCTTTGGCTTCCATGGTTTCTGTTGAGAAATAAGGTGTCCATATTCCTATTGTTCCCTGAATTATAATGGTTTGGTTTTTTTCCCTCTTTCTCTGTAGTGTGCAGCAAAGATGTGGTTTTTCTATGGTCCATGGTTTTTCTAGCTGGAGTTTCTTTATCCTGCTTTGGGATCACTGTGAATTTTTATTCTTTGTATTGATTTTTGTGCTGCACCAGCACGGCCATGGGTGAACCTGAGGGGGGTGGGGTTGGTGAAGGATTAGAAAAGACAGACAAGAGATGAAAGCTGGGGCTGGGTGGACACTACCCCCTCTGATGGAGAGATAGCGCCATGGCCTGCAAGCCGAGTTTTTATTTTACAGCCAGATTCCACGAGGCAAAGTAAGGGTGTGGTCGAGATGTTTTTACAGCGTTCTCGTGGGTTTCAAATCTACTCAATCACATGCACCTGATCAAGCTTTGTTTACTTGCTGCACCTCCCACAGGCTACCTGGGAGCCACTCTCCACAATTTTTTCCCCCATCAGATTTTAAAATTCTTGACCATTTTTCTTTAAAAAGTGCTTCTTCCTACTCTCTCTCTCTCTGATTCTCAGATCATATGTGTTGGGCCCTTTGACCATGAGCACATCCTCTTGTATAGAGGGGTAGGCCAAGTGTCCAAGTGCTTGACTCCTACTTCCCACCCAGCACCTGGGTGCCCCAGCTGGGAGACGAGCATCCCTGAGTTAGCCTGTTCTTCCTGCTTCCAACCCTGTTGGTTCCCAGCAGACTTTGTCCTTGTTTGGGAGGAAGACCTGAGGCTGGGTCAGCAGCAGGACAGTGCCACCCAGGACAAGAGAGACACACACAGGGCCTGGCGGGAGACGTTCCTGGATAACCTTCGTGTGGCTGGCCTGCATGTGGACCAGGTACAGGGGTTGGTTGTGGGCAGGGCCCTAGGCTCTGCATCCACTAGGCTTGGGGACAGGACAACAAGTCAAGCCCAGAATTGTACCCGATGGCCCTCCCCTCAGGTAAAATGTCAACCCATCGTCGCACACAAGCTCGCTCACAGAAGCCAGAGCCCTTCAGATTCACCAGAAAACTCAGGAGCCATCTTCTCCATTCAACTGTCTCACCTCCAACGTTAGGGCTTCTTCTGATTGCCTGATTTCCACACAAGTGGAAATCTTGGCTTTCAGAGGTGCTGTCATTTAACAAATAGGTTTTAAACCATGGCTGGTTGGTTGTTAACATGGCTGCAGAAACATCTGCCTGTTCCTAAAAGTGTAAATGGACTCACCCACACGGGCACACACCCTTGTGTGCACACACACCCATACACACACGTATGTACACATGCACGTGCGCCCACACACTGTGTACAAATATTCACCCACATATGCACCCATGTGTGTACACATGTACATATGTGCACACTGCAGACATGTGCACACATGTACACAGTGCACCCTCAGGCTCTGACAGAGCCCTGGTCCCCACAGCATCATGTCCAGGATGAGGACAGCGCTGTGCACTACATCCTCCTCAGTGCCCCCTGGGCCGTGCTCTGCTACTACGCGGAAGACCTCCGTCTGAAGCTGCCCCTGCAGGTACCGGGAGTGCATGACATGCAGAGAAGGCCTGGAGGTCTCCCCCAAGCCAGGGTTACTCATGACTGCACCCCATGTGCTGGGTTCAGTGTCCATTGCTGACAACCTGAGGCTCCCCATTTTGCCCTCAAAGGTCCCTCCTAGCTGCCATCACTGTTCTCCAGGAAGCCTTATTAGGCAGACAGGGTGGGGCGGTCATACCCCACAACCATGGCTGCTCTGGGGAAGGTAGGGAGGTGTGGGTAGTGTGTGCAGCAACCATGGCCTAGTCTGACCACCTGGGCTCTCCAGCTCCCGACCCCCACCAGGCTGCCCATTGAGGACCACTGCCAGAGGGGGAGGGGCAGCCTGGGGACACAGTGTGAAGAGGCAGCAGGTGACCTCCGGATGATGTGCCTAGGGGTTGCTCTGCCACCTACTCTGGCTCCCTTTGACCATCATGGCATTTGGTAGACAAAGGGACACGTGACCGTCTGAACCTCCCTGCCTTGAAATCTGAGCCTCAGTTGGACCAGCTGAGCCCCCTAGCACCCAGGCCAGAGGCAGGAAGGGGCTTGCCCATTCCCTGGCTGAGCCCTTTCGCTGTTGCTCAGTTTACAAACCTACACACCTCACCCCACCGCATGGCATGGTGCTCAGGGGTGGGAGGAACAAGTGATGATCCTTTGCAGGAGCTGCCCAACCAGGCCTGCAACTGGTCAGCCAGCCTGCTGCAGTGGCTGGGCATCCCCAATGTCCTGCTGGAGGACGTGCCCGATGTGCCCCCTGAGTGTTACTCCTGCCAGTTCAAAGTGAGCAAGCTGTCGAGGTAAGAGACAGCGGCCCTGCTGTGCCTGCGGGATTGCTTCACACGGGGCCCAGGGCTGGGGGACACAGCCAGGGATGTGCGCATGAGAGGTCAACAAGTGACAGATCTAAACCTCCCAAACCTTCTCCTTTCTGGAGCTTTTTAGCCAGGGAGCGTGAGTGGCAGGTGGGCAAGTTTCTGTGCACGCCCACTTCAGTCAGGACAGGCAGGTTGTGCTGCGGACAGACATTCCCCAAACCTCAGTTGCTGGACACACGGCCCGTTTCCTACTCAATGACATGTCCATGGTGGGTGCAGGGTCTCCCAGGCTCAGGTGGCTTGAGGCCCTCCTCTCACAAACGAAGCAAAAGATGGTCAGTCCTCACTGGCTGCTGGTGGCACCTCTCTTGTGTGCGTGTGTCACATGGCACACCTATGTTTGGTGCTCCAATGCACATGGAAGCCACGGGGCTCCTTGGTGAGCCTGGAGCTCCCACACTGCCCTGCCCTCTGCCAGCCACTGTCCCGGATGTGACTTCTGGACAATGTTCTGTGACCTCCTGCCTCCAGAAAGGAAAGACAAAAATGGGACTTGATCCTACACGGGGGTTGGGGGGTGGAGGATGGAAAGGGGATGGTGGCTGTTCCCCAGTGTGTGAAGAAAGCATGAGTGTGGTCAGTGTGTGAGAGTGTGTGGGGGCGTGTGTGTCCCTGCCTTTGTGGATTCTTCTGCACTTTTCACATGCCCACAGGTTCCTCAGGAGTGACGACCAGGACACCTTCTTCACCTGCACCAACAGGCACCAGATCGTGAGTGGGGGTCCTCACTGCAGTTCCCACACCCTGATCCGGCTCCAAGGAGCCTGATGTTGGACACAGGAAAGCTCTCCTGTGATTGGAGCACTGAGGCTGGGGCTGGGGCTGGGGGCTGGGGACTGGAGACTTAGGGGTGCACCCTCATTGAACTCGTTGGGGCGCTGCTAGTGCCCCTGCGGGAGCCCCCAGGGCTCAGGATGAATATCTGGTTACGGACTTGTGGGACAGACAGCCCCGGCTACTGACCCAGGTGGATGTGGGTCCTGCTGGTCAGTGAGGAAGAGATCAGAGGGTCAGAGTATCCTGCCTGAGAAGGGCGGGCTGAGCCAGCCACTCCAGGGTCTGTGACAGGAAGAGGCTTTGGACAGGCCTGCCTAGGCTGCCCCTTGCTGGCCACCAAAGAGGCAGAGCCCATGCCTGACACAGCCATCCAATGGGAGGCTGGCCCTGCCCAGAGCAAGGTCCAGGGCTGCCTGTGCACAGCCAGGACCTGGGGTCAAATCCAAGCCCGACTCCTGTGCGCCCACCTTCTGGCTCAGTCTTGTGATTGTACAGTGGAGAATGACCGTCCCACCTAAGAGGTGTGGGGTGTATGAGCCGGGGACAGGAGGAAGATCTGAGCACACAAAGTACTCTCTTCATTTGTTACCAGAAGCTGTGGGAGGCTGTCCATGGGCTCAGCCCTGAGATGGGAGGGTCAGGATGCCATCACATGACAGGTGACCAGTGCCCTCCCCCACCGCCCCCAGCTGTTTGAGATCCTGGCCAAGACCCTGTATGGCCATGAGAAGAAAGGTCTATTTGGGATCGACCAGCTGCTTTCCCAGGGCGTCTTCAGGGCAGCCTTCCCCCTGCATGAGGTGAGACCTGGGGGCAGGAGAGGCTGTGGTGGGGGTCTCAGGCCCAGGCATGGACTGAGTTCCTAGATGAGGGTGTCTTGCTGTCACATTTGGGGGCAGCTGTAGCCCGACAGGAAGCCTGTAATGTGACCAGGCCATGCTGCTGTTCAAGGCCCTGGACAGCCAGGCACTGCCTTCTCGGCACACGAGAGGCCCATCAGCTGCATCTTCATGGGTCCCCTGTGCTCCCCAAATCTGGGTAAACTGAACAGTGAAGTGGCGCTCACCATCGTCCTGACAAGGTCTGCAGGCTGTTTATGCCCCTCACGCCCCGCTGCTGCCCACTGAATTCAGAGCTGCAGGACGGGGCAGCAGGGTGGAGGGCAGGGTCAGGCCTGCAGCTGCTGTGTGAGGTACCGAGGGGCCACCTGAGGACATGCAGTGGAATGGCCAGCTTCACTTGGGCTGTGGGGCATCCCGCTTCCCGCTTCTGGCCAGAGCACAGGATGCACAGCGCCTGGCACAGCCGGCCTTGCTTGCCTTGTGCTGGGGGGGGGGGGTGTAGCACAGCCCCAGGCTACAGAAGCCCTCCCAGAGATGCCAATCCATCTTGGACCACGGCCACAGCTCTTCCAGGACGCAGACCCTGGGTCCCCAGGAGGCCGAGGTGCCCAGCTCAGATGCCTCTCCCAGAGAGGCCTTCCTAGGTGCCCCAGGACCCAAACATACCTCTGTCCTTGAGCAGCAACCCTGCATCCAGGACACCAGACATGTGGCCTTGCCCAGCGCTGAAGGTCCACACTTACTTAGAACAGGGCCTGGTAGGATTCCCAGACCAGCCTGAGTCCCCCTCACTGGCTTCTCGTCCTCAGGGCCCCTTTATGACACCCCCTGAGGGCCCGTGGTCCCCTGGCCTCAACCAGCGGCAGGTCCTGTTCCAATACTGGGCCCGCTGGCGCAAGTGGCACAGGTACCAGCCTCTGGACCACGTGCGCAGGTACTTTGGGGAGAAGGTGGCCCTCTACTTCGCCTGGCTGGGTAAGTCCCGCCCACTGCCCCTTGGGGCCTCCCGGGCCCCTGACTTTGGTCTTCAGGGTAATAGTCTCCAAGAGGGGAGCGAGCACAGGGACTGGGCTGCCAGTGTGCTGATCCCTCCTAGGCCAACACAGCTACTGGCCCAGGGTACTCTTAACATCCCAGTGAGGGGCTGGGAACCCTCTCCTGCAGGTGGGCCTCCCGACTCCAGCTCCAGACACAGTCCATGAGGCCTTGTGTTGGGGGCTGCAGATCCCAGGACAGAGGCTAGGACAAAGGGGCTGCTGGGGGGGAACCTCTGAGGATTATCCCCCTCACAACTGCCTCCCAGATGGCCCCAAACCCTGCTGGTTGGAGGTGGGTCTCTGGGGGACAACTGTGTCTGTGCAGACCCCAACCTGGCACTCAGCCCAGCGCGGGGTGCACAAGCCTATCATGGTTGCTGACAGCTGGCTCCTGGGCCCCGACCTGGCTCCCCTCTGCAGGGTTCTACACAGGCTGGCTCCTACCAGCGGCCGTGGTGGGCACGCTGGTATTCCTGGTGGGCTGTTTCATGGTGTTCTCAGACACACCCACGTAAGTGCCCTCCACCTCAGCCCAGGTCTCACCTGTGTCTCCGGGGGGGTGGAAGGGGGACCCCCACATGCCAGACCCTGTGCAGAGCTGGGGATGGAGGTGAACATGAGCACCTCCCTGCCTTCATGGATATCAGAGGGCCCAGTGGATCTGGCTGGACCCTCTGAAGGATGACAGGTAGATAGGGGTGCTCCAGAGACTGACCATTGGACAGGTGTGACCTCAGGCTGACACAGGTGAACAGGTGTGTTCCTACACTGCTACATGAGCTCCAGACTGACAAAGGTAGACAGGTATGGTTCCAGGATGATAGGTAGATAGGTGTGTCCCTAGAATGACACAGGTGGACAGGTGTGTCTTCAGAATGACAGGTGGACAGGTGTCCTCCCAGACTAATTGTACTGGTACCCTTGTTTCTTGGAATAGTATAAGCTTTTCTTTTAATAAACAAAAGACAGGGCTTGAATTTTACTTAATTATGGAGCTGAAATTTCAAAAAGTTATCTTAAAAATTATCACTGCATATATTTTAAAGAAATGCTGGGCCTGGCAAGGGCAGTGGTGGGAGGGAGAGGACAAGGGGCAGACCTGGTGGGAAGGGGTCCCTGCCTTCCAGCACCCCATTCTTCTCTGAAGGCAGGAGCTGTGCAGCAGTGCCGATAGCTTCCAGATGTGCCCACTCTGCCTCAACTGCCCCTTCTGGCTGCTCTCCAGTGCCTGTGCCCTGGTTCAGGTACAAGGAAGGGTGGGCAAGGGAGGAAGGCAGCTCCCTGGGTCCCAGTCCTGCCCCCCTGTGACCCCAGCTCTGGGGTGATGTCTGCACCTGGCGTGGGGTTGTGACTGATGCCCCCCTTGGCGGAGTGCCTGCACCACCAGTTGGTGCCCATAGGTGGGCCCTTGCTTTTACTGCTGTTATTGTCTGTTAACTGACCAAGGGGAATCAGAGGACGCCCCAAGGCAGGTGCAGAGTCCCCAGCTGAAGGGGGGCGGGAAGGTAGCTCCTCGGAGGCCTTGGGCCCTCGGGCCCCCACAGCAGCCCAGCCCTGTGGTGTTAGCTTTCCTTTGTGGCCTCACCTGCATCCCCCACACACCAGGCTTGGGGCTTTTGGTGCACTGTTGGGCCCCAGACCAGACACACCTTTGACAACTGCTGGCATCCGTCTGGACGTTTCCTAGGCTGCTCTAACACATTCCTGTTCTTGCAACAACAGGAATTACTTGCCCACAGCTCAGAGGCCAGAAGTCCCAACTCTGGGTGTTAGCAAGGCTGGCCCCTCCTGGAACCTGTTCCCTGCCTTGCTCCTACTTCTGGTGGCTGCACCACCCCAGTTTCTGCCTCTATGTCCATGTGACCTTTTCCTCTGGGCACCTGTGTCTATCCCCCTTCTCTTCTGTCACAAGGATTTGTCACTGGACTCAGGAGCCCCTAGCCCAGGGTACTTTCAGGTACAGATCCCCACCTTAATTACACACACAAAGGCCCTTGTTCCAAATAAGCTTACCTTCCAGGTGGGGGCCACAATCCAATCCACTACGGTCCACCCTCTGGCCCCCAAAACTTCAGGTTCATGCAAAATACAGTCACTCCAACCCAACGTCTCCAAAGTTCTAAACACATCACAGCATTTAACTCTAAGTCCAAAAATCTCCCAAATAGCAACAGCTCAAAAAGTCCAGCATCTCACCTAAATCACCTAAGTCATTATGGGGGAGACTGGGGGTGCCACCCTGGGGCAGCCTCCCACTATCTGCTGCCCCATGCCGGGAAACAAGTCACCTGCTTCCACAATACGATACGTTGCTCAAGGGAGAAACTGAGGCACAGAGGGGCCAGCAGTGGAAGCGAGTGTGAACCAGGCGCCCCGCCCGCAGGCCGGCCGGCTCTTCGACCATGGCGGCACCGTCTTCTTCAGCGTGTTCATGGCCCTGTGGGCAGTGCTGCTCCTGGAGTACTGGAAACGGAAGAGCGCCACGCTGGCCTACCGCTGGGGCTGCTTCGACTACGAGGACATCGAGGTGGGTTGGTCCCCAGACCGTGGCCACTGCCCACGAGGCCGCCACTAAGCATTGGCTCCCTTCCAGGAGAGGCCGCGACCCCAGTTTGCCGCCTCGGCCCCCACGACAGCCCTGAACCCCATCACCGGCGAGGAGGAGCCCTATTTCCCCAAGAGGAGCCGCATGCGCCGTGTGCTGGCCGGCTCCGTGCTGGTGCTGATGATGGTGCGGTCCCGCCACCCTCGCTCCCCTTCACGCCCCTTCCTCCTGTGCTGCTTGGGCAGCTGTTGTGTCCCCCCCTCTCGTCCCCTGCCCCGGGACTCAGGAGACACTTGCTGCCACAGAAAGGCCCTCATGTGCCTGGGCTCCAGAGAGGGGGCCAAGCTCAGGGCCAGGCCAGGGGGTCTGGGTTGTAAGACATGAGTGTGTGTGCGCAGGGACTCCCGGAAGTTTCCCCACAGATGTGGGCTTGGGGCATCTTTCAGGCATGGGAGGATCGCGGCCGGGTTGGTCCTCCAGCCAAAGGGGCATCCTAGCATGACCCTCCCTTCCCTCCCCTCCTAAGATGGCAGAAATTCCCAAGTGTTGGCCGGTGGGAGAGCAGGGTGGGGGGCCAGATCGTTGATTCTCAGCACTTGGGACCAAGAACAATGCACAGTGGCTTCCTTGACACCACATATCGCCCACCTGTCATCCTAAACGCCTTCCAGCCCCCCATCCTGCCTTCCTGTCCCTCCAACAACCCACTGGAGGAAGCACGGAGCACAGCCAGTTCTGTAGGTGGGGGCTGTGGCCTGAGGGCACTGGAGTCCCAGGCCAAGGCGTGGGGGCTCACACCCTAGGTCACCCACAGGTGGCAGTGGTGGTCATGTGCCTTGTGTCCATCATCCTGTACCGTGCCATCATGGCCATCCTGGTGTCCAGGTCGAACAACACCTTCCTGGCAGCCTGGGTGAGCCTCCACTGCCTGTTCCTGCTGGGTGAGGGATGGCCTGGGACCACCCCCAGCGCCAGCTCTGACCCATCACTGTCACCAGGCTTCCCGCATTGCCAGCCTCACAGGCTCCGTGGTGAACCTGGTCTTCATCCTTGTCCTCTCCAAGATCTACGTCACCCTGGCCCACATCTTGACAAGATGGGGTGAGTGGTCAAGGCTGAGTGCCAGACTCAAGACCAGCTCAGCCCTATTGCCCGAGGCAGAACATACTTCCTTGCAGATCACAGGGTCCTCAAGTCTGAATGAGGACAGATGGCATGTGAGAACCACCCCCAACTGTGAGCAGTACATGAGGGTGAAGACAGAAGGGTCCTCTGGGCACCCAGGCTTTGCCCTGCTGCTGGGATGCCCTTACCCCACCCCCACCCCATGCACAGGACCATCTGCCTAGCCCAGGCCCCCCTGTGTGCCCCTGCTTTCTCAATGTCTGATAACTAGAGGTAGCTGCAGAGTGAACTCCTTCCTTCTCCTCCTCTGCCCACCCTTACTGCCTGCCTCTCCCCCACTTTCTCTACTCTCCCATTTCCTAAGGCAAACGCCAGTGAATCAATTCATTCATTCCACACATTGCCCATTAGCAGCCCTGGTCTAGGAGTGGGACAGAGAGCTCAGTGTCCAACTGGGGAGAGCCTTTGGGTGGGCAGGTGTCCCAGGGAGCCCCCACCATGTTCCTGCAGCAGCATCCCATTTCCGGTCTCAGGTGTCCCCTCCAATTCACTTTTTCGCCCTGACCTCTGTCTCAGCACCAGCTTTCTAGGCACAGTCACCCCAGCCTCAGACTGTCACTCGGTTCGGCCTCTGGCTACTCTCTGTACCCTGCCATTTCATCCTCAGTCAGCATCGTTGTGGTTTATCACCTGCCAGCTCTTCCTGCATCAACATAACATTTTTAGATGATTTTGAAATTAGAACTTGAGGAAAGCTTTGTCCTCTTCCTGAACAAGTTTCTGTCCAATATCTGGACAATGCGGCTTTCCTCACTCCCTGGACGGGTGGGGTGGTTACAGGGCTGGGCTGCGGGGGACTGAGCGAGCCTCTCTGCCCAGAAATGCACCGGACACAGACCAGGTTTGAGGATGCCTTCACCCTCAAGGTGTTCATCTTTCAGTTTGTCAACTTCTATTCCTCGCCAATCTACATCGGCTTCTTTAAGGGCAGGTCAGCACAGTTTCCCCTGGCCACACCTCACCCTGGGCCCTGCTCCTGCGCTGCCCCAACCCATGTGGCCCCAGAGGCTCAGGGAGGGTGGGGATGACAGTCCAGGAGGCCTGGTGGGGACAGCAGCTGTCCTGGCTCAGGGCCTCAGAGCAAAGCTGCGCTCCAAGTCCACCTTGGGTTCCTGCAGGTCCGGTGTGTGCAGCAAGGGAGATAGTGGGGGGACCGGGAGGGGCAGCTGATGGCACCTCCTCACTTGTGGCCTCAGGACCTCCATTTCCTCTAGATTTGTGGGGTACCCGGGCAGCTACCACACCTTGTTTGGGGTTCGCAACGAGGAGGTAAGTGTGTAGGGACTGACACCCACAGATTCTGCCCCCTAGCCTCCATCAGAATGTTAGTTTGCAGGGATTCGTTCTGCTTCCCCTCAGCCAAGCAGTCGAAACTGCCCTGAGACCCCCACAGCAGGCTCGTCATAGCATTCTCAGAGCCCCACCTGGAATAGCGCCCACAAAACACAATCGTGTCCTCATGTGTCACCCTTTCCCCACTCTGACCTGACTTATGAATCACTTCCACTGCCCAGAGCTCTGTTGGGAATACAGAAGCTGGTGACTCTCCCAGGGCTCAGAGCCCACTGTGGGCACCTGGGCTTGACCCTGCCCCACTCTCACAGACACTGACGAAAGCCCCTTGAGATCCCCAGGCATATGGCTCCTCACTCGTCGAGGGCACAGCCTGGGGGGAGCGGGAACAGTGCACAGGTGGTCTCTGGGCCAGGGCGGCGGGGCTTCAACTGCTCCGCCAAGTGCCTCCCCTGGAAAACCCTCTCCTCTCTGACCGGAAGGATCCCTCCTTCCCATGGGTCTGGGCTGTGACCCAACCCCACTGCCTGCAAAGCGGCCAACCCTGAGGAATACTTTATTTTCACGTGATAGGGGAGGGGCTTTTCAGGCCTGGGCAGCTGGGACCCCAACTCAGGGGGCTTCTGGTCATCAGTGGGGAAAGTTCCCAATGCACACTGGCTTAATGAAAACAGTTCCTTCCCCTTGGCTCCTATAATGAAGCCGGTCAGGCCCTGTGGGCCCAGGCGGGGCTGGGTGCAGGCATCTGAACAATGCTGCCCCACTTCCCCAGCACCGACCTTGTCTTGGTCAGATTCTCCCAACCCCTGGGGGGGCCAACATCCCAACAGCACAGGCCGACACCCTCTTGCTTGCAACCCCTGTGCAAGGTATGCTGCCTCAGGAGCTCCCCCTAAAAGCCCCTGGTGCACCTCTCACTGGCTGGAATTGCTGAGGATACATAGGGGAGCCTCCCTGGAGCCACAGGGCCAGCATCAGCCTCACGCCATGTGGGTCTCCAAAGAAAAACTGGGGCGCCATGTAGCATGGGCCCTGGTCATTCCCATGCACTGTCCACCAGGTGGACTTTGGGGAGACACTGGGGGGGCTTGAGTGAGGTCGGGGGGGGTGGATCTGTGCAATCCATGCCATATCTGAAGGGGAAGGGGGGACATGGCAAGGGCCACCTTTCAGGGTTAGAAGAGGATGGATGGGGAGGAAACCCCCTTCCCTGTACTGACATGGAGCTTGGCTGTGCAGTGTGCGGCAGGAGGCTGTCTCATTGAGCTGGCACAAGAGCTCCTGGTCATCATGGTGGGCAAGCAAATCATCAATAATGTGCAGGAGATTCTCATCCCGTGAGTCCCCCACTAGCCTTGGGAAGCATCCAGGGACCTTGGACTGGGAATGTCTGGGGCAGTAGCCCCAGCCCAGTCCCAACCTGGAAAAGAGGTGGAGGGAAGCCAGGTGGGCCCCTCCTGGACCTGGCTGACTCACCTGCAGGGGAGGGGAGGGTCTGCCCTGCCATCTGCCCCATGGGCTCTGTGACAACGGCAACCTGCGGTTGCTGTGTCAGCATATTGAGTTCTTTGGTCCTGGCCAGCTTCATTGAGGGAGGAGGCCCATCCTTTCTGTAGCCCCTGTGGCCAGGACACTTTGCAGCACACCCAGCCAAGGCATCAACAGAGGGGGGGATCCAGGGGAGGCCTCCAGCCTCAGGTTCTCTGCCACTGGGGTCCTTTCTCCCCAATGCCACCCCCACTAGCACCACTGTGGTTCCCATCCAAGCAACTGGACCCTCTCCCAGGCAAGAGCCCTTGCAATGACTGCCCAAGGCTGGACCCAACCTGGACATTTTGCCATCTCTCCTGCACACCTGATCTCTCACAGACAGCATAGACTCTCATGGGCACCTCAAACTATAGCTGTGGGACCTTAGCCAGCTCATGCCTCTCTTTGGGTGCAGTCAGTGCTGTGAAGCTGAATTCCAGGAGATCATGAGTCTGGGGTGTCGTTGGTGCCTTTAGGGGCTGGATGAGTGCTGACAAAGCCACATACACCTATTCTCCTACATATGACAAAGTAACAAGCACACATGCCCCCATTGACACAGGGATGTCCTCAGCTGCTCACTTGCACCTTGACATACCTCTTGGCACCTCTTTGCATGTCCCGGGAGAAACCCATCCCCCCAAAGCTTTCATGAACAATGGGGCACTGCAGGGGAGCTGAGGGAGGGGCTATCCCCCAGAAGGAGGCAGATGCTCTTGAGGGTTCTGCAAGGCCTGGCCAGCCTGCTGTGTGGGTCCCAGGGTCCAGACCCTCTCCCTGCTGCCTTCAAACTGCAGAGCAACCAGCTGGAGGAGCAAAGGCTATTTTCCTTGGTGTTTCCACCTTCAGGAAGTTCACGGCCTGGTGGCAGAAGTTCCGGCTTCGCTCCAAGAAGAGGAAGGTGGAGGCTACAGCTGCTGCCAGCCAGATGCCCTGGGAGGCAGACTATGAGCTCCTGCCCTGTGAGGGCCTATTCGATGAGTACCTCGAAATGGGTAGGTGCCCCTGGGGGCCTCCAACCTCAACATTCCTCTGTCTCCCTTGAAACATGATGTGGGTGGGGACAGAGGTCCCTAGTGGAGCCATGCCTACAAAGGATCCAGAAAGAACTTGGAATCGCTGTGGGGAGTGCCCAAGAAAGGCAGGCTGGAGATGGGAAGGGACAGCACCCTGGGCACAGAGGTTGCGAAAAGGACTGGGGGCAGTTGATGGGACTCTCCTAGAGTGGCCTTAATCCTCCACCCCAGTAGGCATCAGCTAGAGCCTCCTGTAGGAACTAGGAAGGAAGCTGGGTGCTCAGGAGACCAGGCACTCCGGGTGTGGACAACTGCCCCTGACAGTAAGGCTGCACCTGGGAGGCGACAGGCCTCAGGTCCCCTGACCAATGGAGTCCCATATGGGAGTTGATTCCAGAAAATTTCTTGATGCCCACACTCTTTGCCAGACCCTCAACTGTGCCCTGGCCAGGTGGTGGCCCGTGTCTGTACTCATTCCCTGCACAGGGTGGTGCTCTTTGAGGGACAGGATGTTTGTTCCAGCAGCTCAAGGTATTACTCTGAGATCATGGCACACTTTACTGGAAAGTGTTGCATCTGAGTCAAACATATCACTGAGCTCCCTAGCAGCCAAAGCGAAAAGGGTGATAGTAGTTGCATTGGTCCCTGGATAAGAGGGAGCAGACAGTTCACATGCTTTTTCATGATAATGTGTGAATGGGGTTGACCTTGTGTGCCCCGACACCACTGGACAGCAGGCGATGGGACCAATGCTCTTGCTAGTATTTTACAGAGGAACCAGCTGCTCCCTGAGAGGGGTCAATGGAGAAGGCCGGCCTAAAATCTCCCTTTCCTGCCAGAAGCCCACAGGGCAGGCCGGCGGGGGAGGAGAGAGAATCCCAGACCTCAGGGAACCCCAGGGAGGCCCATGGCCCTCGGGCCGCTCTGTGGAGCAGTTAGGGGCAGTCAGGGAGGCTTCCTGGGAGCAGGGCCCTGGTGCGAAGCCTACGACATCAATCAGAGCCGAAGCTGGCGGGCGGGGACAGGGCCTGCGTGACACCTGCGCCCACAGTGCTGCAGTTCGGATTCGTCACCATCTTCGTGGCCGCCTGCCCGCTGGCGCCGCTCTTCGCGCTGCTCAACAACTGGGTGGAGATCCGCCTGGACGCGCGCAAGTTCGTGTGCGAGCGCCGGCGCCCGGTGGCCGAGCGCGCGCAGGACGTGGGCATCTGGTTCCCCATCCTGGCTGGCATCACGCACCTGGCGGTCATCAGCAACGTGAGCGCTAGGTGGGGGAGTAAGGGAGGTTGCTCGGGGTTGCTCGGGGCCGGGTTCTGCGGGATGGGGCGGGGCTCCGCGGGGGCCCGTGGGGTCGGCCCACGCTGACCGCCCGGCGCCCAGGCCTTGCTGCTGGCCTTCTCCTCCGATTTCCTGCCGCGCACCTATTACCGCTGGACCCGCGCCGGAGACCTGCGCGGCTTCGTCAACTTCACCCTGGCGCGCGCCCCGCCGTCCTTCACCACCGCGCACAACCGCACGTGCAGGTGAGGCCGCCAGGTGAGGGGCGGGCGGGACAGGGCTGAGGACTGGCTGGAAGGGGAGCCCCCAGGATAGACCAGTCCTGAGATCGTGGCCATCAGAGAGCCTTGGGTCTGAGCCCCGCGCTTCCTGCCTTAAGCAAGCCACCGGCTGTAGGACTCCAGGGACACGAGGAGGGGACTGATTACCCACCCTCCTCATCCCAGGTAGGGGGGTTGGGGGGCAGGGGGCGGTTACCGCTGACACTCCAACAACCCCGGTTGAATGTTTGGAAAAATCTGAGCATATGACCCTCACAGTTAAAGCTCATGTTGTTCAAGGGTCAACTTATAGTTCCCTTAAAAAAAAAAAATTATATATATACACACACACACACACACACACACACACATATATAATTGATTTCAGAGAGGAAGGAATAGGGAGACAGAGAGATAGAAACGTCAATGATGAGAATGATGAGCGAGAACCATTGATCCACTGCCTCCTGCACCCCCCCCCCCCCCCAGGGAGTTGAGCCCTCAACCCGCGCATGTGCCCTTAATCAGAATAGAACCCAGGACCCTTCAGTCCGTAGGCCGCTGCTCTACCACTGAGCCAAACCAGCTAGGGCTATAGTTCCCTTTTTTCTAGGTCGTTTTCAGTCAGTTTTGGTAGTTTTGTTTTGTTTTTACAGAAAGCTAAGCTTTAAAAGTGACACAGCCCTGGCCACATTGGCTCAGTAGAGTATTGACCTGTGCACCAAAGGGTCAAGGGTTCAAATTCCTGTCAAGGGCAAGGTTGCAGGTTCCCCAGTGAGTTTGCCTACGTGTGAGTGTGTATGTGTGTGTGGGGGGGGACTAAAGGATGTGTCTCTCTCCCATTGATGTTTCTCTCTCCCCCCACCTCCCTCCTCTCCCTGCTTCCACTCTTGCCAGAAAGCAATGGAAAAATTATCCTTGGATGAGGATTAAAAAAATTTTTTTTTAAAGTAACACAAATTTATTCATAATATTCTCTTAGATTTTTCTTAAGCTCTTCTGTATTTTCTTTCCAGACATAGTTTGTGTCTTTTCCTTTCTCTTAAAAGTCAATTTTCTGGAGTTGAAACCATAACTCATTCATTTTTTAGTATTTTTGGGTTTTAATAAACAAATTAATGTCTATAAATTTACTTGAATATTTACTTGAATATAAATTTACAAGTCACATCCCATTAGGGCTGATAACATATCTTCTCTCCTTCAGTTCTAAATATTTCTTATTGTGATTTTCTTATTTATCCATGAATTATTTAGGAAAGTAAGTTCTCAAACAGCCTGTCTTTAAAAAAAAATTATTTCAGAGAGGAAGGGAGAGGGAGAGAGAGATTGAAACATCAAAGATGAGAGGGAATCATCAATTGGCTGCCTCCTGCACGCCCCCTGCTGGGGATTGGGCCCACAACCCAAGCACGTGCCCCTGACTGAAATTGAACCTGGGACCCTTCAGTCCTCAGGCAGACACTCTATCCACTGAGCCAAACTGGCCAGGGCCAGCCTTTTTAAAAATTGAATTATACTTGACATAAAATATTATGTTAGTTTCATGTTTACAACATTTTGATTTAGTATTTTTATACACCATGATAAATCTAGCTATCAAGCATAACAATAATATTGTTATCACAATATTATTGACTATATTCCCTACGGTGCATGTACAATAAATTCCTGTGACTTATTTATTTTATAGCTGGAAGTTTGTACCTCTTAATCACCATGATCAGGGCACATGCCTGGGTTGTAGGCTTGATTCCCAGTATGGGGCATACAGTAGGCAGCCAATCAATGATTCTCTCTCATCATTGATGTTTCTCTCTCCCTCTCCCTTCCTGTCTGAAATTAATCCTATATAATAAAAGGGTAATATGCAAATTGACCCCAACAGCAGAACCACTGGGAATGACTGGTCACTATGATACACACTGACCACCAGGGGGCAGATGCTCAATGCAGGAGCTGCCCCCTGGTGGTCAGTGCGCTCCTACAGGGGGAGCTCTGTTCAGCTACAAGCCAGGCTGCCAGCTGTCAGCACAGCAGTGGAGGTGGGAGCCTCTCCTGCTTTTTCAGCAGAGCTCAGGATGTCCGACTGCAGCTTAGGCCTGCTTCCTGCTGGCAAGTGGACATCCCCCGAAGGCCCTGGGCTGCCAGAGGGATGTCTGGCTGCCAGCTTAGGCCCGATCCCCTGGGGAGTGGGCCTAAGTCAGCAGGTGGACATCTCCTGAGGGGTCCCAGATTGCTAGAGGGCACAGGCCGGACTGAGGGACACCTCCTCTCCCCTTGAGTGCACAAATTTTTGTGCACCAGGCCTCTAGTAATATATATAAATGTAATTGATTCTGATTTACTTGGAGGGCAGAGAACCTGAAGAGTTGATATGTAAATCTCTCACATTATTGAGGCTTCATGATCTGGTCACAATGAGTTTTGCATATATTTCAGGTGAACTTGAAAACACATTTTTTTTCACTGTTAATTTTGGAGCAAGTTTGTTTATATACTAGTAGGCCAGACTTCTTAATTTTATTGTTCAGATTTTCATCTTCCCCTCCTTTTCCCTGCTTATTCTATCAGATTCTAATAGAGGTGGATTAAAGCTTTTCAGTCTTTTCAGGTAGTTCTGTCAGGTTTTACTTTATGTATTTTGAGGTTCTTAGTTGCATACAAGTTCATATTTGTCATCTCTTTTTAGTGGATACATTCTCCATTTATTTTTTTCTTTATTGTTTTATTTAAAA
>PVJC01006063.1:0-56476 GCA_004026665.1 Murina feae | reverse complement strand
TCAGACTCTTCTCTAGTTGTAGGATTTTCACTCAGCCAGCCGTCCTGTGGGTGCGAGTGGTGTCCGTGTGTTCTTTTCGTGGTTTTTCTGAAATAGTTGTTCACAGCTGCATATATGGTGTCTACCCTATGCCACCATCTTGTTTCTCCTCCCATTTCTTTCATTTGTGACATGTTTCTTTTTCTCTGCATTTTGGCTGCTTCCCTTTGTTGATAGAGTGGCTTTGTGTGCTAGGTGTCCTATAGAGCCCAGTGGCTCAGCCTCCCCAGTCACCTGAGGTAGATGCTCTTGGTGCACCCCTTTGTGGGCTATGTGCACAGTCTTGTTGTAGTTAAGGCTTGATTGCTGTTGGTATCACTGGGAAGAATTGATCTCCAAACCAATTGGCTGTGAGGACCAGTTGTGTCTACAATGGTAAAGCTGCTGTGCAGGAGACACCCTTATGGGGCAGGACTTGCTTCAGTGGGGCTTTTGTACTCACTGAGTCTGCCCCCTGAGTGTTTCTTTTATGGATGCCAGAGTTGTATTCTGGTGTGGTCTCACTTTGACCACTGGGTACTTTGGCTCTTGGGTTTCCAAGGAAGTGTAGTCAGCCACTCCCTAAGCTACCTAGCAGGAGCTACAGTGAGATCTGCAGATTCCTCCTCTTTGTTTGGGGTTTGGAGGTGCCCAAATGAGGTGCAGCTGTGAAGCAATGCAGGCTGCTGAGGAGCCTTATGCATTCATTTGGTTGCTCTGGGGTTCTTTGACCCAGCTGCAGTTTGTTAGGTTAGGTTGCAAAAGACCAAGCCATTCATATGCAAAAGCTTCTGCACACAGCTTGAGTGGGGTTGTAAATAGGGTGGGGCATGGTCTCAGGGAATCATGGGTCAATGCAAACAGCAATGGTTGCCCATTAGCCCTGCCCTGATAGGTCCCTGGGTCTCTGTGTCCTGCAGCCCCATGCAAGAACAAGAAAGCTGCGAGCACCTCTGAGAGAAAGCTGCCCTCATGTCCTGGCCTGATGCCAGATAGTCCAGTTTCTCCCCGTGTGAGCCTGCATCCCCAGAGTCTCACCTGAAACTGGATTTCAGAGCAGTCAAGAGTTTGTGTCTCCCTCCCAAATGAAAAAGATCACAGCATACCCAGTTGCCAGCCTGTTTTGCAACCTCCATACCTCTGCTCTTCCACACCTCTGTACCTCCTACCAGTCTAGGTGCACTTCTTCCTATGTAAATCTTATGTGACTAAAACAGCCAGAACCAAAAGGAAGAAATATTGGAAGGGGGTATAATTACTGTGTGTAAATGATTATTCCACATATGGTTTCTTCCTTTGCCTTGGCCATGGATGCAAATAAAAACAGCATAGGAAGAAATATAATTTGGGGCTGCCGATCAAGCACTACCTGTTGAGGCTTGTGCCCAGTTAACACACTGGTGCTTTGTAGTGGCACAGAACAAGGCTGTGTCTGAAATTTAAAGCTGTAACTTTTAGATGTGCCCAAGAAACCAGCCAAATTTTGTCACTTGTCAGTGTCTTAAAGCTTGTTATATATGATGCCTGTGTTGAGGTAAGCCTTATGAAAAAATAATTTTATTCAATTAAGGCAATCATCTGAGGTAAAAGCTAGTCTTGTCTGGATCAAATAAGATGAGGAAGCTTGTATACAAATCTAAAGTGAATTTTTACTGTGTCTTCAATGTGACATTCAATACTTAACAGGCAACCACTAAATTGTAAAGAGCAGCAACAAGTTGTAGACACTACAATATTTATTTTATTGTCCAACAAAAGTATAAGGCTTAAGCCCTGACTGGTTTGGCTCAGTGGATAGAGCATTGGCCTGCAGACTGAAGGGTCCCAGGTTTGATTCCAGTCAAGGCATGTACCTTGGTTGCGAGTATATCCAAGGAGGAGGTGTGCAGGAGGCAGCTGATCAATGTGTCTTTCTCATCAATGTTTCTAACTCTCTACCCCTCTCCCCTCCTCTCTGTAAAAAGTCAATAAAATATATATATTTTAAAAAAGTATAAGGCTTAAGGCTCAATATGTGCATGGAGTCATACTAGGATTCTTTTTTTTCTTTATTGATTAAGGTATTACATATGTGTCCATATCACTCCTTTGTCCCCAACCCCACTCCCATTCATGCCCTCACACCTTGGTGTCTGTTAGGACTTATCTAATAAAAGCATAATATTGAAATTGACTGTTTCTTCTGGATGCTTAAGCCACGCCCACCAGCCAATCAGAGTGGCTGTATGCAAATTAACCCAGCCAAGATGGAGGCCGGCATTCACAGAGCTGAGTAAACAGGCAGCTTCTGGTGCAGCAGGAGTAAACTGTTTGCTGACTGCCTGGGCTTCTCTCGGCTCCAGGCAACAACATATTTGCATCATTGTCTCAATTATAGAAGCCAAAGAGCTGAAGCCAACAGCAGTCCTGCCTAGAGTTTACTAAGGCAACATTGTCTCAATTATAGAAGCCACAGAACTGAAGCCAACAGGAGGCTTCATTACCTGCCTAGGCTCGGCTTAAAGGAATAATTATATTATATTATGTATCAATTATAGAAGATAAATAAACCCCAGAAACCTGCTTCCAGCCAGTCTTGCTGGGTCAATGGATCAATGGGAGCTGTGGGCAGCTTGAAAGCATGAAAACACCCCTCAGCCCATCACCCAGGCTGGCCACACCCCAATGGGGTGAGGGATCCCACCAGGGGGCTTGGCCAGCCTGCAGACAGCCATCAGCCCCTCACCCAGGTTGGCCAGGTACCCCAGTAGGGACCCAAATCTGGAAGGGACTGTGGGAAGCCTGAAAATGCCCCTCAACCCCTCACCCAGGCTGTCCACACCCACATGAGATCAGGATCCCCACTGTAGGGCTTGGCCAGCCTGAAAACAGCCATCAGCCCCTCACCTAGGCTGGCCAGGCATGCCAGCAGGTAGACATCCCCAGTGGGGTCCCAGACTGTGAGAGGGCACAGGCCAGGCTTGAGGGACCTCCCGAGTGCACAAATTTTTGTGCACCGGGCCCCTAGTATGCATACTAGGATTCTAAAGCACTGTTTGGTGGGTTCATAAATGCTGGTCCCATTTCTCCAATTTATAATGTTTGCATAGATTTAGGGTTTTAGCCAGCCATTACATGATACTCTTTTTTCCTTTCTGAATTCAGAATCAATTGAGCAAGAAGACAGAGCAATTAAGCAGATGTAAATGAAATGACTAGATTTATTACTGAAATCTAGGCTAGAAAATGTGACGTTAAATCTGTGAAAACACTCCCCAGAATTAAACCTTATAACCCTTTCCACTGAAGAAGTTGAGTTTTCTCTAAGTCTAATATTGCTAAACTTAGAACATGGAGGATCAGAGAATGCATTTATTCAATCCACATAATGGCTCCTCAGAAAGAGTATCAAAAACAAAGCCAAATCTGTTCAATTACTTGTCCATGGAATATGAACTTTAGAATGACAGAGGAACAAAAGGAGAGGGGAGCTGTCTGATTTTGATGCAGTGCTGCAATGAGATCATTTCAGATGTCCTTATTGAGACATGTGCAGATCTTTGTTTCCAGCTCTAGCTAATATTTTTCCTCCAAAGTTGACAGTGTCTAATACACATTTTTATGTTACTCAAAGTTAATTGAGTTACTTATAACAAAATATGCGTATCCTTTTGTTTTCTTTATTTGTTTTGTTTGTGTTTATCTCTGCAATCCACTTGGAACATCTGTAGTGAATGCTGTAAATGGAGGCCCAAGATTTATATATTTCAAGTAACTAAACAATTTTCTCAGTATTACTTATTAAATATTTCTTTTCTATGCCACAACTGTAAAAAGATTTTAAAGGAACATACTATTCTTATAATTTGGTATTATGATGTACTTCTGTGAATTTGAAGATGTGGAAAATAAACTTGGCCTCTGAGAATTAAAGAGAAACCATACTATCTGATGAATCTGACTATAGGTCCATGGGGATGGAGGGGATGTAAAGCCATTTGGAAGAGACAAGACTTTTCTCTGATCAGCAAAATATATGTAATCTTCTTTAGGGTGTTAAGTATATCTAAATAAAATTTGTGATTCAGAGCAAGTCTTCCTTAGCCACAGAATCTAGAAAAAACAGTCACTGAAGCAAACATAAGCAGTGTGTATCCAAGTACTGTCCAGAAACAATGAAACTTAGGTCACTGGACTAAACATACTTCTTTCCAAGCCTATCTATTTGGACAGTGGTTCTCAAACTTTAAGGTACGTCAGAGTCATCTGGTGGGCTTGTTAAAAAACAGACTACTGCCCAGTTGGCATGGCTCAGTGGTTGAGTGTCTACCCATGAACCAGGAGGTCACAGTTCAATTCCTGGTCAGGGCACATGCCCGGGTTGCGGGCTCAATCTCTAGTGTGAGGCATGCCAAAGGCAGCCAATCCATGATGAGAGAATCATTGATATTTCTATCTCTGTCTCCCTCTCCATTCCTCTCTGAAATCATTTAACTATCCTGTATAATAAAACCCTAATATGCAAATCGACTGAACAGCAAATGACTGGTTGCTATGATATAAACTGACCACCAGGGGACAGGAGCTGCCCCTCGGTGGTCAGTGTACTCCCCCAGGGGGAGCGCTGCTCAGCCTGAATGTTGTACACCAGGCCTCTAGTATAGATATAAAGAAACAGATTACTGAGCTTCCATCTCTGTGTTTTAATAGATTTAGGGTGGGGTTTATGCTGTTGGACCAGGTAGCATACCTTGAGAAATAACCATTTCTCAAGAAATGGAAAAATCATTAGTAACTACAATAGTTGGTTTTTCTTTTAGGAGACCCTAGGAATCCTTTCTCTTTATTTTAATTGCTTTCAACTTTAAAGGTAAATGGCTTTCCTCATCCTCTATCACTTGTTTCAACTTCTATTCATAGATGTCAATAAATCTGAGGAGATTTTGTACTTCAGCTGACTGTGGGTGATTTACAACAGTGGATTTACAATCCCAGCCTCTGTGAATACCAAACAAGCTGTTTCCCTCATCAGCTAACTGGGCTAATTTAAGAGAAAGAATCTGCCTCCATATTAATTAAAAGCTTTCAGTATTTAAGTCCATCAATCTAAATCTGATTCATTTTAGCAAATAAGATCCTTAGCTAAAAGTTCTTGAGAAAACAGGGAAGGTTAAGAAAAGGACTCCACTCCTATTAGAGAATTCTGTAAAGTAGCAGACCTTGACTACCATAGATTACTGAAGACATGATGCCCAGAAGAATTATTCATTTCTTGAGGTGCATTTATGGGATGGCAGAAGATGAGCTGGTGAGCATGATTATCTTTTCTAATAGAATTTATTGGGATCACATAGTTAATAAAATTGCATAGGTTTCAGGGGTATAATTCTATAATATATCATCTGTATGATGTGTTCTTTATTCCAAGCCAAGTCTCTTTCCATCACCATTTATCCCCCATTTACCCACTCCTTACCACCCCTCCCCTTCCACGCTGTTGTCTGTCTATGAGGTGGTTTTTGCTTTGTTTTGTTTATTTCTTCTTTTTTGCTTAATCCCTTCATCTTTGGTAAATAAATGAAGATTGAAGAGTATAGCTATGTCTGTGATAGGAATTGATTCACATCTTGTTATTAATGCTGCTTTAAAATAACAACAAACACAAGTTTAGGCACCCAACTCCCCTCTGAATTAACAGTATCTTAAAAATATTTTCCATCATCATGTTTTAACCTTCTTTGCATAACATAAGTAAATCGGATATTCAAGGACTGTAAGAGTAGCAAATTATCAATTGTACAAATGGATAAATTAGGTCATTAAAAATGTTCTCAAGGTCACAAACCAACTCAGCAAGAGAGATGGGACTAAAATAATTGATTTGTGATTCTCTAATGTTCCTAGACATGTGCTGAACAAAATTTGTCCTCTTTTTCCTTTAATAAAAAATAAAGATTTAAAATACTAATGCCAAAAATTCACTAATCATGCTAATTAAAATAGGAGCATTAGAAAGGGTTCACTTTTGTTGTTGTTGCTGTGTTGTAGCTTTTTTTTTTTCCAAAAAGGTACATACTGTTATTTGAATTATATTTATTTTCTGGGTACAGAGATGAGGGGAATGAGGAAATCATGGCAAGAAAACGTTTGAAATGTCCTTGTGCATCAGATTTAGGGAAAGATTTTAAGGTAACGGATGAACAAATCCTCAGAAGAAAAACTTTGGCAGGTCGGAAACAACAACAAAAAAGCCATTCATAGGGCTTGTGTATAAAAGAGTAATGGGAGATAGGATTTAAAATGAAACAGGCTAAATCTTGACAAACAGATGGGAGAGTTTGGATGGTATTAAATCCCTCCCTTGTGTCTCTCCATATCTCTGATTGCAATGCTATACTTAGAAATTGGGCTCAATAAATCTCATTGAAATGTTCAGTCAACTCATCTGTTCCTTCTTTAAGTTTTCACTTCACAGTCCATATTATTCAGTCATTTGATTTGCATTTTGTGAAATGCACAGTTAGGTAACGAGAATTAAGAGATGTGTAGGAGATGATTCCTTTCTTCAAGGAACTTGGAGATAAGTGAGGTGAACCCCTGTATAAGCAAATACCTAAAATGCAATTTAACCGAAGCTACAATGTACCTTTCTATAGGCTTCTGAGAAATTGTGTCATACTCCACCCACTCTCCCCCTCTCCCCCCAGATTTCCCAGTGAAATGTACATGCAATGTAATGCTTGAAGAAGAAAGAGGTGTTTTCCAGTTGGCTGAAGGAGAGGAAGAACGTTCCAACACAACATTATTTACAGGGCATGCGTTAGAGGTTGAGTGAAATAAGAATATACAATTATGATGATCATACATATTTAAATACTATTAGAAGAGAAGTTTGGGAATGCCACATCTGCCTTATCCATAAAGACTAATTCCTCCTAAGTTCCCTGAAGTAAGAAATGCACAAAGGAAACAAAGGTGAGTAATGACAGACTTTCCTAGGCCTTTCACTGCACACCCCAGTACTCGGTTAAGGCTCTCCCTTACCACAGTGTAGTTTCTTTATCTAGTCTAGAGGCTGAGGCAGTTTTCTTCTCAATAAGCTCAAACCAAAAGTGTGAGAATTACCGCTTCAAGGAGACAAAAACAAAACGGCAGATTTCACTGTAGGAATAGAAGTAGAGAAGTACAGGGGAGACTTCTGTGACTGCAGATTAGAATCAATGGCCAACACAGCCTGCCCCTGGGCTCCTCAGGCAGGAGAGGTGGCGTCAATCCCGCATGGGTGTAAGGAAGAAGAGAAACCCGTCAGAAAGGAGGGAACCTGCTTTGTTAGGAGCCTAGGCCTCTTAATGTAGCTACAGAAGATGTAGGAACTGGAAAAACTATACAGCTGACTTCTGGATTTGATCTGTTCTGCATTTATCATGCAATGGTTAGATTTGCATTTCAGAAATACAACTCAGGTACCAATGTGGAGGTGGAATAGATTTAAAAGTATAAGTAAGTAATAGATATTTCTGTAAGAAAGATTTCAAGTTTTCCACAATATCAGAGTCTGGACACCAGCCAAAGTGCCACAGGCGGGTGTTTCTGGGTATCATTAGCCTCATGCAACCCCACAAGGATATTGGAAAATCCTGCATAAATTGCTATGGGGCCATCAGGCCATAGCTAATTTAGTGCATTACAAAGATTAAATTGGATTTCTGCAAAACCCATCAACATTTACTGGAAATATGACTTTGTAGAGAACCTTTAATATTTATTTATTTATTTATTTATTTATTTATTTATTTATTTATTTATTTATTTATTTGGTTTCTCTTTTTTCCCTCCAAATTTATTGAGGTATAATTGCCAAAAAGAAGATATTTAAAGTGTAAAACATAATGATTTGCTATACATATATTTGCGAAAGGATTCCACCATCAAGTAAATTAACAAATCTATCTCCTCGCAAATCTATCTTTTTTGTGTTTGTATGAGAATATTTAGGTTCTACTTTCTTAGTAAGTTCCGATTATACAGTCCATCGTTATCAATTATAGTCAACATGTTATACTTAACTCTTCAGACCTTATTCAATTAATGGCTGAAAGTTTATACACCGTAACCAATCTTTCCCTATTTCCCCACCCTCCAGGTCCTGGCAAACACTTTTCTACTCTGTTTCAATGAGTTCAATGTATAAATTTTTAAAGATTCCTCAGGGAAGTGTCTTTCTTTTTTATTTCACTTAGCATATTGCTAATTATACTTAGTATAATGCCCTTCAGGCTTGTCTATGTTATTGCAAATGGCACATTTCCTTCTTACTTAAGGCTAAATGATTATATATATATATATATATATATATATATATATATATATATATATGAGTTCCGGTGCATGAAATTTGTGCACAGAGTGGGAGTGGGCAGTGGGGTGGTGTCCCTCAGCCCAACCTGCACCCTTCCCAATCTGGGACCCTTGAGAGATGTCTGATGGGCAGTCAGACATCCCTTTCA
Source organism: Murina feae (assembly GCA_004026665.1). Lineage (NCBI taxonomy): Eukaryota > Metazoa > Chordata > Mammalia > Chiroptera > Vespertilionidae > Murina > Murina feae. Next base: position 47,972 of record PVJC01006063.1, on the reverse strand, counting down.
CAATCCAGGACTGCTGGCTCCCGACCTCTCATCTGCTGATTGCCCCTAACCACTCCCCTACCAACCTGATCAATGCCTAACTGCTCCTGTACTGGCCTGATTTCCCCTAACTGCTCTCCCCTGCCAGGATGGTCCCCCCTAACTGTCCTCCCCTATAGGCCTGGGTCCCTGACAACTGCCTGCTCCTGCAGGCCTGGGTCACCCCAAACTTTCCTCCCCTGCAGGCCTTAGTCCCCCCAAACTGCCCTCCCCTGCAGGCATGGGTTCCCCTCAACTGCCCTCCTCCACCAGCCTGGTCCCCCCCAACTCTCCTCCCCTGCAGTCTTGGGTCCCCCCCGAGCTGTCCTCCCTTGCAGGCCTAGGTCACCCCCAACTGCCCTCCCTTGCTGACCATCTTGTGGTGGCCATCTTTGACCATGTGGGGCAGCCATCTTGTGATGGTCAATTTGCATATTACTCTTTTATTAGATAGGATTATATAGGATAGAGGCCTAGTGCATGGGTGGGGGCTGGCTGGTTTGCCCTTAAGGGTGTCCCAGATTAGGGTGGGGTTCCCGTTGGGGTGCCTGGCCAGCTGGCTGAGGCAGGCAGTTTCCTCCATTGCCGGTGCAATGAAGCTTCCTGTTTGCTCTAGCTCTGAGGCTGCCAGCCGCCATCTTGGCTGACTTAATTTGCATACAGCCCACACCGGTGGGCGTGGCTTGACTTGTGGGCATGGCTTAGGTGTATCAGAGTAATGGTGAATTTGCATATTACTCTTTTATTAGGTTATCCTAACTAATAAAAGCATAATATTAAAAGTAACCATTTCTTCGGGACACCTAAGCCACGCCCACCAGCCAATCAGAGCGACTGTATGCAAATTAACCCAGCCAACATGGAGGCTGGCACTCAGGGAGCAGAGTAAACAGGCAGCGTCCATTGCAGCAAGAGTGAAACTATTTGCGGGCCGCCTGGGCATCTCTCTGCTCCAGGGAACATATTTGCAACAAATCTTTCAATCCTAGGAGCTGAAGCAAACAGCAGGCCGGGCCTGAATTCTAATTAAACATTGTTTCATTATAGAAGCCAGAGCTGAAGCAGAGAGGAGGTTTCGTTACTAGGCCCCGGCTTAAAGGAACAGTGTATCAATTATAGAAGATAAACAAACCCCAGAAACCTGCTTTCAGCCAGCCTTGCTGGGACATTAGGTCAATGGGAGCTGTGGGCAGCCTGAAATTCTGAAAACAGCCATCAGCCCGTCACCCATGCTGGCCACACCCCAGTGGGGTGAGGGATGTTACTGGGGGGCTTGGCCAGCCTGCACACAGCCATCAGCCCCTCACCCAGGCTGACCAGGCACACCAGCAGGTGGACATCCCCAGAGGGGTCCCAGACTGTGAGAGGGCACAGGTCAGGCTGATGGACCGCCCGAGTGCACAAATTTTTGTGCACTGGGCCCCTAGTATATATATAATTTCCAATCATCTATACACAAACAGTTAGATTGTTTATATACCTTGACTACTATTAATTATGCTGCAATGAACATACAAGTCCAGTATCTTCTTGAGATAATGGTTTTATTTCCTTTGGATATGTATCTAGATGTGAGGTTGCTGAATCATGTGGTAGTTCTACTTTTAATTTTTTGTGAAGTCTACAGACTCTTCTCTATAGTGACTGTGCCAATTCTATTATGAACAGCAGTGCACAAGGGTTCCCTTTTGTCCACATTCTCCCCAACACTTATTTACTATCTTTTTGAAAATGGATGAACTTAACAGATATGAGGTGATGTCTCATTATGGTTTTGATTTGCATTTCTCTGAGTATTAGATATATTGAGAACCTTTTTTTACTTGTTGGCTTTTGTGTGCCTATTTAAGAAAAATGTATATTCAAGAATTTTGCCCATTTTTTTTAATTGAATTTTTTTTTTCTATTGAGTTGTATTAGTTCCTTGGATATTTTGGATAATAACCCATTATTTAGTTTTTGGTTTGCAAAAAATCTTCTCCCATTCCATAGGTACCATAGTTTGTCTAGGTTCCAAAAGGTGTCTTTCATTTGTGAATGGTTTTCTTTATGCTGCAGAAGTTTGATGTAGTTCCCTTGTTTATTTTTGCTTGTTTTCTTTGCTATTGATGTCAAGGTCTAACAGTTTGTGGTGGATACATTAGGTTTTCTATATATAATATACTGTCATTTGAAAACATAGACCATTTTACTTCTTACTTTCTGATTTGGATTCTATTATTTATTTATTTATTTATATTTATTTTTTTCTTATTCTGGCTAGGACTTCCAGTACTATCCTATCTAGTAAAAGAGTAATATGCAAATTAACTGTCACTCTGAGATAAAAAGATGGTGGCGCCCATAACAATGGAGCAGGACCCTGGCAGCGTCACCCTGGCAAACCGTGAGCAGGTCTTGCTGCCCTGGAGCAGGCAAGCACTGGAGAAGGCAGCCTCCAGAAGGGCCTGCTAAGGGGTCACTGTGGCCATCAGGGAGTAGGCAAGGCCAGCCCAGTGCAGGGCAGCACACAGGTGGGTCCTGGCTGCTTTGCGGTAGCCAGTGGAGATCGTGGACCAGGCAGGGCCATGGGGCAGCACGCAGGCAGGGCCTGGCTGCTTCCCGTTCACCAGGGTGATATCTCGGAGCAAGCAGGGACTGCCTGGCCACAGGGCAGTGCACAGGTGAGGCCTAGCTGCTTCCCTGTCACACTGGGTGAGATTGTGGAGGAGGTAAGGCTGGCCCGGCTGTGGGGCAGCATGCACGTGGGGCCCTGGGTGCTTTGCGGTAACATGCCAGGCCTTAGGGCAGCATGCAGGCGGGGCCTGGCTGCTTCCTGTTCACCAGGGCAAGATCCCGGAGCAAGCAGGGACTGCCCTGCTGCAGAGCAGCTCACAGGTGGGGCCCGGCTGCTTCCTGGTCATGCTGGGTGAGATTGTGGAGGAGGTAAGGCTGGCTCACCCACGGGGTAGTGTACAGGTGGGGCCTGGCTGCTTCACAGTAGCCAGGGCAAGATCCTGCTTCCTAGTGGCAGGGGCAAGATTGGGGAGCAGGCAAGCAGGGCCAGGTTGGGATCCCTTGGCCTGGCCTGCATGCTCTCACAATCTGGCAACCCTTAGGGATGTTGGAGAGCCAGTTTAGCCTGCTTCCGGGTCACCAGTGGCGAGATCAAGAAGCAAGCAAGCGTGGCTGGCAGGCAGCACCCAGCCCTGGCCACAGCTCACGGGAGAGAAAAACATGCAGGCGAGGCGAGGAGGGGTACCTGGTCCAAGTCTCCATGGTGTGCACTGCTCTGAGCCTCAGATGTGGCTGGGTGCAGGCCCCCAACAGGGACACACACACACACACACACACACACACACGGCACCTGCCAGACTGGGGCCTATCAGTAGGACATCCACTGAGGGGTCCCGCACTATGAGAGGGGGCAGGTTGGGCTGAGGACTCCCCTCCCCCCCCCCGCCCCAGTGCACAAATTTCATGCACCAGGCCCCTAGTCTATACTAATAATAGAGGAATATTCAAATTGTCCAGGACACTGTCACAGCAATGACCGAACAGCAGGCTGTGTGGGGTGACAAGGCTGGCAGGAGGGTTAATGTGGGAAAACCAAATGAATGAACAGCAGGCTGCATGGGGTGACCAGGCTGGCTGGAGTTTAGTGAAGGACGACCAAACAATTGAACAGAAGGCTGAGTGGGGAGACCAGGCCAGCAGGAGGAGCAGTTTGGGGTGACCAAGTCAGCAGAGCAGGGAAGTTGGGGGTGACTAGGCCAGCAGGGGTGGCAGTTAGGGGTGATCAGGCTGGCAGGGGGAGGCAGTTAGGAGTGATCAGGCAGGGAGGCAGGTGAACAGTTAGGAGCCAGTGGTCCTGGATTGTGAGAGAGATGTCCAACTGCTGGTTTAGGCCCGATCTCAAGGGGTCTAAACAGGCAGTTAGACATCCTCCGAGGGATTCCAGATTGGACAGAGTGTAGATTGGGCTGAGGGGATTTCCCCTGTGCATGAATTTTGTGCACTGGTCTCTAGTGTGAAATAAAAGTGGTGAGAGTGAGCATCCTTGTCTTTTATCAGATCTTAGTTTTTGAGTATGCTGTTAGTTGTGGGCTTGTCACATATGGCTTTTGCTATGTTGAAGTACATTCTCTCTATATCCAGTTTGAAAGATTTTTAAAAATAAAAAAAGGATGTTGAATTTTGTCAAGTATTACTTTTTCTGAATGGATTGAGGTGATCATATGTCTGTTTTTTTCCCTCTTTATTTTGTTAATGTGGTTTATCACATTGACTGACTTGTGGATCTTGAACCATTCTTGCATTCTTGACATAAATCCTACTTAATTGTGGTATGTGGTCCTTTGTTGTTGAATTTGGTTGGATAATATTTGTTGAGGATTTTTGCATCGATACTCATCAGAGGCATAAGCCTACAATTTTCTTTTCTTGGGGTGCCTTGTCTGGTTCTGGTATCCTGGTAATCCTGACCTCATAAAATGAGTTTAGAAGTGTTCTTTACTCTTATATATTTTAGAAGAGTTTGAAAAGGAGTCATATTAATTGGTTTTGAATGGTTGGTAGAATTCACCAGTGAACCCATCTGATTCTGAATTTTTTTGTTGTTGTTGTTGGGAGATTTTTGATTACCTTATTAGTAATTAGTCTATTCAGATTTTCTGTTTCTTCATGATTCAGCCTTGCCTGCCTGTTTTTGTTTTTGTTTTTTTTAAAAGATATTTAAAACATTTATTTAAAATAATTTTAGAAAGATAAGAAATTCTTTTCAATATAATACAAAGTGAAAAAGAACTGAGTTGCAAAGCTTATATGTGCTTATGTAGAAAGTGTTAATATGCCTGAAATATGAGAAGATCTTGAGTATGGCTTATTTTAGAATGATGTTATGATTCATTTTCTTCATTATATTTTTTAGTTTTTAAATTAGTGTGCCTTATTAAAAACTTTTTTAAAGTTTCCATTTCTTTAAGGAACCAGTTCACATGATACTGTTAAGAGTGAGTGGTACAATCACTGCCCCATTCCTGCCTGTTTTGATGTAGGTATTTTCTCATTCTCTCTATGTGTAGGAGTTGCTCAGCTAGTTTCTTGATTTCTTTTAGAGTGAATTGCTCCGTATATAACTGTACATTTAGTGTGTCCTTCGCAGGAGAGAAATTTAAAAGACTCCTCTGTTGCCATTTGGTTGACTCCATGGAGAGCCTTAAAATTTAATTGGCCATGATGTGATTTGTTCTTACTACTTAGTTGAATGTTCTCAGTTTGAGTGAGTTTGAAAATTAGAATAAACTTTTACTTCTTAGTTGGCTTCACTGAAAAACTAAATGCACTACAGATGCCCTTCAATGTACAATGGGGCTACATCCCTATAAACCCATTCTAAGTTAAAAATACCATAAGCCAAACTGCACTTAAAACACCTAACCTGCCTAATATCGTAGCTTAGCCTAGCCTATCTTATGTGTGCTTGAACACCAGCATTACTGTATTTTTGGGCAAATTATCTCCCTATTTCTACCCAGCATTTGAGAGAGTATTATACCACATAGTGCTACCCCAGGAAAAGATCAAAATTCCAAGTTCCAAGTATGGTTCCTACTGAATGCATAGTACTTTCAGACCATCATAAAGTTGAAAAATAGTGAGTCAAACCACCTTAAGTCAGAGACTATTTGCATTTATTTGCCAAAATTCCAAAATGTAATGAAAATTTAACATAAAAGATTAATAGACTCTATTCCTAAGGCCAACTTTATTTTAGTTAATTCAGAGTTCCTGCCAATCTGAAGGAGAATTGTAGATTTACTTCATATTCAAAAAAACATTTGACGGGGCTTCTAAATTATAAGATTGGCTTACCATTTTTGCAGTGAGACTTCCTGAGCCAGATTTTCTGTTTACATGGGGATATTTTTTCAGATATTTTCATTATGCTTAGATCATATAGACTGGTTTTAGTTCTATTTTCAAGTATTTAGTATGTTTGTCTAATCACTTCATCATCTATTTTTAATGACTTTGTTTTTATTGAGATTTAATTCTCATATATAATATTCATTCCAAATAGGCATTTTTAGTGTTTTCTAGTATTCACAAAGTTGTGTAGTCACCATTGACTAATTGCAGAACATTTTCATCACCCAAAAATGAAAACTGTACACATTTGCAGTCACTACTCATTCACCTCTCCCCCATGTGCTGGGCAACTTCTAGTGTACTCTCTGTTTCTATGGATTTGCTGATTCTGAATATTTCATATAAATGCAATAGGGCAGTAAGTGACCAATTGTATCTTGCTTCTTTTACTCAGAATTCTGTTTCAAAATTCTTCCATATTGTAGTATGTAGCATTACTTCATTCCTTTTTATGACTGAATAATGTTCTGTTATTTAGATATAAAGCCCATTTTGTTTATCAGTTAGTCAGCATTTTAGCTATTTCCATTTATGATCTATTATGAATAATGCAGCTATAAACATTTTGGTATCAGTTTTTGTGTGGACATAGGTTTTCAGTTCTCTTAGGAGCACTTATGAGTGAAATTGATGGGTCATATCGTAACTCTATGTTTAACTTTTAAAATTTTCAAACTCTTATAGTGACTATATCATTTTCTTATCCCATCGGCAGTGTTTGATAATTCATATTTCTCCACATTCTTATCAACACTTGTTATTATCCATATTTTTAATTAGAACCATCCTAGTAGGTGTGAAGTGGCATCTCATTGGAGTTTTTCCCCAGTAGGTGATGATGTGAGCATCTTTTCATATGCTTATTAACCATTTGTCTATCATGTTTGAAAAATGTTTAAATCATTTGCTCATTTTATAATAAGATTATCCATCATTTTATGTTGAGTTCTTTATATATTCTGCATAGTAGACCCTTATTAACTACTTAATTTCAAAATATTTTCTCCTATGGTTCATTGTGAAATTTTCTTTTAAGTTTAATGGTGCCTCTTAGCTTCCAATATTTCTTGGTGGAATTAATCACTTTCTATAAGGCTTTAAAATATCTATGACAATATTATGATTATAAACAATGTCTTGCTATAGTAATTAGCTATGTACATTTAAACATTTTTTATTATTAAGCCACAAGATCTAGGGCTTGTCAGTAGAAAGAACTGGCCTTGAACAATTGATAAATTGACACCTCAGTCACATTATACATCAGCCTTTTATTGGTCAGAATGTTACCATCCTATATATAATAAAAGCATAATAAGCAAATCGACCGAACAGCAGAACGACTGGTTGATGGGGGGTGGGGCTGATGAGCAGGTGGCGCCAGGCCAGCCAAGGCATATACTAGGGGGCAGATGGAGGGGACTGTGATTGGAGGCCAGCAGAGGACAGCAGCGGTGGAAGGGCAATCAGGGGACGGGGGTCGGGGTCACCAGCCAGTGCCGTCTCCTGATCAGCCCACCTGGTCACGTCTTGCATAAGGAGGCCAGACTGTGGCTTAGGCCTACTCCCAGCAGGAAGTGGGCCTAAGACATCAGTCAGACATCCCCAAGGGCTCCTGGACTGTGAGAGGGTACAGGCCAGGCTGAGGGACCCCCCAAGTGCATGAATTTTTTTGCACCAAGCTTCTAATCTTTATATGAAACCAATTATAAGATTCTCTCAGGAGAGAGAATGTCAATAATCAATTCAACCATTAGAATTAGTGAAGCAATTGTTTAAAAATTATCCTAAATAAATGTGAAGAAATTTTAGCAAGTATTCAAACATCTATACAAATAATTAAATAATATTTTCTTGAAATGTTCTAAAGGGATTATTAATTGACTTTACTATACCTCTATCCTCCTGCCCTCCTCTTAAAATAAAACTTTTGATCTATTATTATGTAGATTGGATGGTCTAAAAGGTAATGTTGCACAGATATAGATTGTCAAATCCTAAGATTAAGAAACCATAAAATGAACAGTGTAATATACTCTAATCACTTTTGATTACCTTTATACCCTTTGAAAATTAGTTAAAAATAACTAATATCAGGTATATTATTTAATTATGGACATTATATTAATGTCCATGATATTGCTTGAACATCTGGAGATAAGAAATGGAGTTGAGAGTCTATGTATTAATTATGAATTTTGGACTTCATATAAGTATGATGACTGGTTCTATTGAAAAACTTTCATCTTCTGGTACTTGATTATGAACATATAAATATGGTATCTATTAGAGGTTAGTCCAATCAGCACTCAAATTAGAATAACTCATAACAGGGTGAGCAAGGGAAATAAAGAGAGTATTTATAAGAATAGTTTGGCCTTAGCTGGGTTGCTAAGTGGATAGAGTGTCAGACCTCAGATTGAAGGGTCCCAGGTTTTATTCCAGTCAAGGGAATGTACCTCAGTTGCAGGCTTTATCCTTGGCCATAGTCAGTGACTGTGAAAAAGGCAACCAATTGATGTGTCTCTCTCACATCGATGTTTCTCTCTTTCTGTCTCTCTCCCTCCCTTCCACTCTCACTAATAATCAATGGGAAAATATCCTTGGGTGAGGACTAACAAAACAAAAGAATAGTTTGGTTGTGTGAAACTTGTTTTGGAATGTTTCTGTGACTGTAATCAGTGTTGTGTAGTGCAAGCTCCTGTTTCATAATATTGGACACTATTTGAGTAGGAAAACAATTTCAGTGTTAAATCAGATAACTGGTCCTCCTTAATGTGGAAGAAGAACAGAAAGGTCCTATTGAAATGTTTTATTGTAATATGAAATAAAATATTCAAATACTTATTAATGTTTGATCTGCTGATTATGTTATATCCCTCAAATATCCTTCTTCTCCACAAAGCCCATTGCTCTGAACCTGAATAATTAAAATTTCAATTCCCCACCTTTCTTACCCTCCACCCCCAATTGAGTTAGGACAGCATATCCTTGAAGTTTGCATAAGTAAAAGGCAGGCTATTATCTAGTGAATATTCTTTTGTTAGCACAGTGATATGTAAGTATTTTGTAAAGCCAATTTGGAGAAAAGGATAAACTAAGAAGATAATTTAGTAATTATGTCACTGCATTAAAATAGAATAGAAATGAGGTTTACATGTTTAGATGTTATATATTATTTCAATACATTTAAAAAATATGTTATCTTGCCCTGACCGGTTTGGCTCAGTGGATAAAGCATCAGCCTGCAGATTCAAGGGTCCCAGGTTTGATCCAGTCAAGGGCATGTACCTTGGTTGTGGGCACATCCCCAGTAGGGAGTGTGCAGGAGGCAGCTGATCGATGTTTCTCTCTCATTGATGTTTCTAACTCTCTATCCCTCTCTCTTCCTCTCTGTAAAAAAATCAATAAAATATATATATATTAAAAAAAACTTATTTCTTTCCACATTTCCTTCTTCCATCGTACCACTCTACCTCGTAATTTTAATTGATTTTATGTATATATGTGTTCAGGTAGATTATTCACTGATTCAGTAGTAGCAATAATCACAATTGAAGTCCTGAGTCTGGGATTGTAATAGACATTCACACTGTTATTTCTCTTCAAACATCAAGATCCTCAGGTTTGGCAACTTAAAGCCAAACGGCCTCCTCACCTCACTATCGTGTAGAATTTTATAAAACAAACCTCAATGATATCAGTTTGAGGTTAAATGGATATTGTTACAGGTTTTGTGACCTTGTAGAGATCAATTGGTTTCTCTAGTATTTTGTTACTTTGTTTACAAAAATAATCCTATACTAGAGTCCCAGTGCACAGGATTCTTGCACTGGTGGGGGCATGGCTTGTGGGGGATCAGCTCTCTGTGAGAGACCCGCTCATTTCAGTCTGCCAAGTGGTTGTGGACCCGCCCTCTGAGCTGCTGCTCCCTGGTCCAGCATCTTCTGTGAGGCTGGAGTACTCGCCTCTCCAGGGGAACTGGTTGGGGCTGGGCCGAGGAGAAAATAGCACTGAGAGGCAGCAGAGTAGGCCTCAGTCCCACAGTGGCTACGAACCTGCCTCCCAGCCTCTGGGGTCAGCTCTGCAAGCCCAGCAGCAGCGCTGCAGTCCAGAGCCTGGGGTGAGGAGGCGATGACTGCAGCCCAGGTTCCTGTCTATCGGCCGGGGTTTGCAGCAGGAGCAGCCACTTACCCTGATCAGCTGAGCGGCACTCCCACTATGGTAGCATACTGACCACCAAGGAACAGCTCCTGTGTTGAGCATCTGCCCCCTGGTGGTCAGTGCACATCATAGCAACTGGTCGACTGGTCTTTCTAGTAGTTCCACCATTTGGTCTTATATAAAAGCCTAATATGCTAAATGTCCAGTCACCGGTTGACCATTTAACCAATCAAAGCATAATATGCTAATGATATGTTAAAGCCACTCATCTGCTTGCTATGACATTCATTGACCACCAAGTAGCAGACAGTTAACCGTTCAAATAGTTGCTATGGTGTGCACGGACTAGGGGCAGGGCTCCAATAAGGACTAGGCAAGATGGGCCCAGACATGCCCTGGAGCCCTCCCATGGTCCCTCCCTGGCCTTGATCATGCACTGGTGGGGTCCCTCGGCCTGCCCTGTGCTGTCTCACAATCTGGGACCCCTCAGGGGATGCTGGAGAGCTGGTTTCAGCCCGATCCTGCAGTCCAGGCTGAGGGACCCCACTAGTGCAGGAATTTGTGCACCTGGCCTCTAGTAAAATATAAAGGAATCCAGACAAAATAAAGATCTAGTCTTTTCCTAATCTAACAATCTATCAACAAATTATTCTTTTTATACTAATGTTAATGAGCAAGAAAGTCTGTTACTAATAAGCTGGCATGAAGCCAAGGTAATTTTGAAAATCACCAGGGTAAGGTCACAGCAAATTGGAATTTCAATGAAATTCAAGTCATTTTCTTTGAATGACATTTTAAAGTGCACAATGAGGAACTAATATAGCAAGCTTATATGCTTGTGAATCTTAAAATTTTGAATTACTTTAGAGAAAAAAATCTTAAATCTTATGGCAATAATTAATTTAGGTTACTTTATGACATGAAAAATTGTCTGTTTATTTAAATAAATTTCAAAAACACCTAAAATGCAAAGTTTTGTTTCAATGACTCCAAAAAATCTGACTCAATGTCTTGCATGGCTAGATCTTCCATTAGCTTCTTTAACTAGATTTACCACATTTATGGAGAAAATATATTTTGCCATTTAATTCTATCAAAAACATAATCAATGAGAATCTTAATTTCAATGTTGATAAAACTAAAACACATTAGAAAAATACTGAAATTCTTTCAGTAATAAGAATTAGAAAAATTACAAATGAGATAATACTTTGGCACAATTAAAGTTATTAAAATTATCTTTACCGCAATAAATAGAAACATATTCTCTAGACTGCTAATCTATTGATTGGTAAAGTATAAGAAGAAGTGTTGATGTCATAAGTTTATACATTTTTTTCACTTTACTATTGTATTTTACATACCAGAAACATGCCAAAGGAGAGGTAAAAGTGCATATTGCATTCTTGAAAGTTTTGGAAATATTAGTGGAAGTTGACTTTATGTAATCATGATATACAATTTTACAAAATTAAAAATAGATAATGACATTGACCTGATAAAGAAAATCTTAAAAATATCATATAGCATGTATTACATTATTGATAAACTAGGGGCCTGGTGCACAAAAATTTGTGCATTTGGGGGGGAGTGTCCCTCAGCCTGACCTGTGCCCTCTTGCAGTCTGGGACCTCTTGGGGGATGTCCACCTGCTGGCGTGCCTGACCAGCCTGGGTGAGGAGCTGAGGACCGTTTTCAAGCTGCCCACAGCTCCCATTGACCCAACGTCCCAGCGAGGCTGGCTGGAATCAGGTTTCTGGGGTTTATTTATCTTCTATGACTGAAATGTTGTTGCCCTGAGTGGAGGCCTAAGCAAGCAATGAAGCCTCCTGTTTTCTTCAGCTTCGTGGCTTCTATAATTGAAACTTTGTTGCCTTGAGCAGAGGCCCAGCCGGCCTAGGCAGGCAGTTTCCTCCATCACTGGTGCAACAGAAGCCTTCTGTTTGCTCTAGTTCTGTGGCTTCTGGCTGCCATCTTGACTGGGTAAATTTGCATACCACTCTGATTGGCTGGTAGGCGTGGCTTGGCTGGTGGGCTTGGCTTGGGTGTAGTGGAGTGAGAGTCAATTTGCATATTACTCTTTTATTAGATTAGCTTAATGACAGCTTTCTGATAATTAAGAATGCCTGCAGAAACACTACTTATCAACACTTTACTGGAGATCCTAGTGACTACAACTAGAAAATAAAATAAAAGGCATAAGCATGGAAAAGGGTAAAAAATTATCATTACTTAGAGATTACATTTTTTTGTATGTAAGAAATCTAAAATTTCTACAAACTAAGCATTAAAAATGATAAATTAATGCGGTAAGATTGCTAGACACAAAGTCAATAAAGGTTAATTATATTGAAGCACAGTGACAACATTTAAAATAAATTTTTAAATGGATACTATTTGTAATAGCATAAAAATGCTTAGGAATAGACATAATAAAGAATATGCAATGTTATACCAAAAAACTACAAAACATTATAGGCAAAATGAAAGAAAACCTAAAGAAATGAGTGAGATATTATATTCATGTATTGGAAGACATAAAACATAAAAACATCAATTTCCTATAAATTATATATAGATTAAAATGCAATGTCAATCAGAACCTCAAAACCTTAAAAGTTAATTTTAGTGGGAAGTGATTCAATGTTGACTCTAAATTTATATAAAAACACAAACAGCAAAGAATTACAAGGCAATTTTAAAGAGAGACCCAATTTGGAAGGTTTGCATTCATGAAAATAAATTTTTATTATAATGCTATCATAATAATATTGTATTAATGCATGGATAGACAAGTAAAATGGAGACTCCAGACAATGTATATGGCCAACTCATTTGTGACAAAGGCAACACTACAGTGTAGTGGGAGAAAGTTGATTCTTCTCAATAAATAATACTGGGACAACTGGACACACAAATATTAACTTAAAATAGATAATTTCCAGATATAAATATAATCTAAAAATAAAGGTTTTGGAAGAAAATACAGATGAATTTGTTGATGAATTACGATATGCTTTTATAAAGAACATACACAAAAGTTGGTAGACAAAAAATAAGTGAATTAGAAATTTAAATTAAGACCATATGTTCATAAAAAGACATGTTTAAGAGAATGAGATGGAAAGACATTGAGTGCAAGAAATATGGTCTTTTGTCTAAAATACAGAAAGCAAAACAATGATAAAATGACAAACAGTAGAAAAATTAGCATTCTTGAAAGGCATTTTACAAAAGAAGATAGTTAAATGGAAAGCTGCTCTACATTTAACCATAAAAGAAATGCATAGCAAAGCTAAAATGTAATAAATAGTTCTACATAACTGTCAAAATTAATTCATTTAAAAAATAATACTACATTTTAGTTAAATTATAAACAACTGGAAATGTTGTATACTGCTGGTTAGGAGTATAAATTTCTATAAGCACTTTGGAAAACTGTTTAATAACATACAACCTAGAAATTTAAAGCTTAGGTGTGTTTCCAACAGAAATGCATATTTGTGTTTAATTTTTAAATTGTACATGAATACTTATAGCAGCAGTCTTTATTGAAATACTCATCAGCATTATTGTCTACCTATCCAATGAAATACTAGATAGCCATAAAAATGACAAATCTCAATTAGATACAACATAGGTCTTTCTCATAAATAAAATGTGGAGCAAAGAAAGCCAGGTTTAAGGGAGTGCATGATTTCATTTACAGAAGATTAAAAGCAGGCAAAACTTATCTCTGTTGGAAGCCAAGAGAGTTGTTCATCTTGCACACTGTTGCCACCAGGAGGGTAATTGAGGGAACTCCTCAGATACTTGTAATGATGGGTGTTACAATATGGATGCTGATTAGATATGTGTGTTCAGTTTATGAAAAAATAATTGCATTTCATACTCTTTATTTTTTTCAGTTTTTGCTATTACACTTGAATACAAGGTTGAAAAGAAAATAATTTGGCTGCATTAGAAAGATAAAGCCACACCAGACAGGCATGGCTCAGTAGTTGAGCATAGACCTCTGAACCAGGAGGTCACAGTTTGATTCCTGGTCAGGCACATGCTTGGTCTGTGGGCTGGATGGCCAGTGTGGGGCGTGCAGGAGGCAGCCAATCAATGATGATGTTTCTATCTCTTTCTTCCTCTTCCTTCCTCTCTAAAATCAATAAAAATATATATATATTTTTAAAAATGATATAGCCAACCCCTGGCCAGTGTATATCAGAGGTTAAAGTGTTGTCCTGGTCAGGGTACATACCCATGTCATGGGTTCCAGAGCCAAATATTACCACAATGCGTATCTTTATCTATTTAATTTTTATTTTTGAGTTATTTATTTATTATACACTAGGGGCCCAGTGCACAAAATTCATGCACAGGGGGCAGTCCCTCAGCCCGACCTGCAGCCTCTCCAATATGGAGTTCTTGGGGATTCTCACAATCCAGGACCTCTGGTTCTTAACCGCTAACCTGCCTGCCTGCCCTAACCACTCTGCCTGCCTGCTTGCCTGATCCCCTAACTGCCCTCCCCAGCCAGCCTGGTCACCCCTATTAGCTTTCTTTTTTAATCTAATCCCCTTCATGCACAATTGTATTTGACTTCCTTATTGGCTTCTTCCTCTCACACAATTTTTCTCCTTTATGTAACACTTTTCCTACTGACTCATCACTTATAAACTTTTCTTTCCTCCTTATTTCCTACTTCTGTTCCATTATCATTCTTCCCATTTTTCTATTACCCTCCTTCCCTCCCCACATTCCTTCTTTCCTTTATCTTTACCCCTGCCCACCCTCCCCTTTTCTTTCCTTCCCACCTTAATTTTTTTCTTCATTTCCTCCCTCTGACCTGCTTTGCTCCCTCCCTCATTCCTTCCTTCTTCCCATTCTCCTTTTAAGCTCTACCAACTCCCTCTTTATAACTTTTCTTCCCTCTCTCTTTTTCTCTCATCCTACCTTTGCCATACATTCTTTTTACTTACTGCCACTGTCTTAATACCTATCTATCTACTTGCCTAATTATCCACTGTCATTTATCTTTTTTTCTTTTCTGACTTCTACTTTTAAAATCTGTCCCCAGTACACAGCTATACTTGGTTTTCATTATAGGTCCTACAGTTCACTCATACGTCCTCTTTTTTTAACTCTGATGTCCACTGACTCTTTTATCAAGTTCTTCCCTCCATCCTATTCCACCCTTCCCCCACCTGGTTACTTCCCCCCAAACTCTCCCTGGCTGATGCTTCCTCCATCTTCCCCCTGCCCATCTCTCTGTCTCCTGGCTCCTAGGGGTTCACCCCAGCTCTGAAGGGAGACAAGGGCCTCTCACAGGAGACTCCTGCCTGGAACCGATCAGAGGCCCTTGCTGGGGCCTGGATGGCTGGCTCCTGGCCCTGTGGCTGTGGCCTGGGAATAGACCGACCATGGGCTAAGCCTCCATGTGTGTGTGCCCCCGCAATCGGTCTATTTCCAGGCTGCAGCCTCGGGGCCTGCTTGCTCCTCCCCGTGTCTGCCCTGCTGGACTCCGGTGTGCAGTGGGCCTCCATCATCTTGGCTGGGCTAATTTGCATACAGTCGATTTGATTGGCTGGTGGGCATGGCTTAGGCATCCCGAAGAGATGGTTAATTTTAATATTACCCTTTTATTAGATTAGATTGCCAATGGTGAATTTCTAGATGAAATATATAAAATACTTGGCAGTTTTCATTGCAATATTGCCAGAATATTTCCCAGAAAGAGAGTCAAATTTCTATCCAATTCACACAAAGGAAAAAAAAGATGTGGTGCTATGCTTGTAACCTTAGGTATATTTGATTTTATCAAGTTTTTTTCTGTAATTAAAAAGCATCTGTTAGTAATTTTTAAATGTTATTTCATTTTAAATATCAAGTTGTTTTTTTTTTTTTTTACTTTGGAAGAATCATCTGTTAATATCCTTTGACCATAAATAGGCTTGGTATTTAGCTTCACGTTCAAATATCAGTCTGCAGAAATAGCCCTGCCCTCATCTTCAAACAGAAGGTATCCCCTGTGTTGCACCCTTACCAGATAATGTTACACTGAGAAAGCAATCTAATACAGATTCTAAGCTGCATAATTATTAGTCCCTTCCTGCTGAGTCAGGGTTCATTAAAGAAGACATTGGGGGTTTCTCCTGACTCCATGTGCGGTGTCTCTGAATTTTAAGGGGATTTGCATGCACGTGATGAGGAGAGTTTCACTGGGTGAATTTAAAAATAACCATTTTTTAGCTGCAGTGAAACACTGCAGGTTCCCCAGTTCTAGAGAACACTTGGGGACCAGATTCACTTAGCTTTGGACTTCATGTAGCACGGTATGCCCACAGGAAACCTTCAGGGCACTTTGAGTGTGTTTGTATCACGCGTACACAAACGGAGATTGTGCTTGCGTACTCAATTTTTGAGGCCATACTATGTTTCAGTTTTCATCATCTGACTGGCTTTGTATGGTTGCTTGGATTGGGGAAAATTGAGTTTTATAGTTTAAATAAGTCTCCAATTTGCCTGAGACTTTTCCTTTCAATCAGAAGATTTTATTTAAAAACTTTTCCCTGGAAATATTACATTTAAAAACAACACACAACCTTCTCTTCTTGCCTGTATCTTTTTCTGTGCAGCTAAGTGCTAGATCTGTGGAGTTGTCAAAGGAGATGACCCATAAAATCCGGGCCTCTAATGCCATTAGGTTTGTTAATAGCAAATTGCCTTTCTAGTTTTCAGCGTGATAGCTGTCTGAGAAAATGGTAATTACCATGTTCCTCCTCTTTCTCTCCAGTGGCTCACTTCAGCAGAGAAAAGTGCAATGGACTTCCAGCATTTACACAGAAAGGGGACGGTGTTTTAATAAGCAGAAGCCAAAGTTTCCGATAAATGAAACTGATCGTGTTGTATGTTTTGGTAGGAAATCATAAATGTACTTTTTAGCATGCCAGTATTAAAAGCATACCCATACTAGTCAGTCACTACACATTGGTAGATCAGTGGTCCTCAGATGAGTCAGGATTAGCTGGGGGACTTATTGGAACACTACAGGCCCAGTGTACAAACTCATGTGCACCAAGGATCCAAATGATGGCAATGCTGGCTGGTCTGGAGAGCTCACTTTGAGAACTACTGATATTGAAAAATAGTATTCCAGCCTGGCCAGCATAGCTCAGTGTTTGAGCATAGACCAGGAGGCGATGTTCCATTGTTGGTCAGGGCACATGTCTGGGTTGCAGGCTCTATGGGGTGTGGGGTGTGGAGAATAAAGCCACTCAATAATGATCTCTTATAATTGATCTCTCTCTCTCTCTCTCTCTCTCTCTCTCTCTCTCTCTCTCTCTCATTAATTTCCTCTTTGAAATCAATAAAAAAAAATTTTTTTAAAAAAAGCACAGTGTTCTAGATACAATTTCACACCCTCTCTTACATCCTAGAAATTCCATTGAAAGGCAAAGTTTTTCGTGAAATGTTATTTTAGGAATGGTCTTATGTTTATTTTATTTAGAAGATAAATTATTGAATAAATATGATATTCTACTGGCAACAAATTTTGGTACAGCCCAAGTGTACTTGAACATGATAGTTACGATGGGATCCTCTAAAGACTCTGCATTTGAACATTTTCTAGTTGCTGTGTCTCCAGTAGCTCTGCTGCTGTCTTCTTCCAAAGTCTGAATCTTTTCTAGCTCCATCATTCACTTTAGTCGCTCTCTGGATTCCGCCCATCTACCTCACATGGTCTTTATAGGCAGAATGTTTTAAAGTTTTGCTGTGCCATTCTGCATATTCCAGGCCCTTCTCTTGAGTTTCTCCTCTGGGTCACTGCTGAATAGTGTGCCAATCATTTACGATAAGTCCACACACCAGTAAGCTACCTCTTCTGAGGCTTCCTGGCTACAGCATGAATTTATGCTCCTCCAGAAAACCAGAAAGATGCCCATCACCCCATTTTGAAGGGTCTCAATTCACCTTAACTAGTTGAGTGAGAGTATCCATCCTCCCTTTCACAGAGTTACTCACCCTAGAGTTTAAAACATGAAGTTAATCTAATCTAATAAAAGAGTAATATTGAAATTGACTGTTTCTATGGGACACCTAAGCCACGCCCACAAGCCAATCAGAGCAGCTGTATGCAAATTAACCCAGCCAAGATGGAGGCTGGCAGTCATGGAACTGGAGTAAACAGAGGCTTCTGTTGCAGCAGGAGTAAACTGTCTGTCAGCCAGCTGGGCCTCTCTGTGCTCCAGGCAACATACTTGCAACATTGTTTCAATTATAGAAGCCTCAGAGCTGAAGCAAACAGCAGGCTTCCTTTGCACCAGCGATGGAGGAAACTGCCTGCCTAGGCAACATTCTTTCAGTTATAGAAGCCACGGAGCTGAAGCAGACAGGAGGCTTCGTTACTTGCCTAGGCCTAAGCTTAAAAGAACAGTGTATCAATTATAGAAGATAAATAAACCCCAGAACCTGCTTCCAGCCAGCCTTGCTGGGACATTGGGAGCCATCAACCCCTCACCCAGGCTAGCCAGGTACCCCAGTTAGGACCGAAAATCTGAAGGGACTGTGGACAGCCTGAAAACAGCCCTCAGGCCTGCACCCAGGCTGGCCACACCCCAATGGGGTGAGGGACCCCACTGTGGGGCTTGGCCAGACTGCAGATAGTCATCATCCCCTCACCCAGGCTGGCCAGGTACCCCAGTAGGGACCTAAAACCTGAAGGGACTGTGGGCAGCCTGAAAACGCCCCTCAGCTCCTCACCCAGGCTGCCCAGGCACCCCAGTAGGGACCCAAAACCTGAAGGGGCTGTGGGAAACCTGAAAACACCCCTCACCCAGGCTCCTCACCCAGGCTGTCTAGGCACCCCAGTAAGGAATCAAAACCTGAAGGGGCTGTGGGCAGCCTGAAAATGGCCCTCAGCCCATCACCCAGGCTGGCCACACCCCAATGGGGTGAGGATCCACACTGGGGGGCTTTGCCAGCCTGCAAACAGCCATCAGCCCCTCACCTAGGCTGACCAGGCATGCCAGCAGGTGGACATCCCCAGAGGGGTCTCAGACTGTGAGAGGGCACAGGCTGGGCTGAGGGACCGCCTGAGTGCACACATTTTTGTGCACCGGGCCCCTAGTATATCATAATTCTCAATGTAGATATTAAATATAAGCCCTAATAATAACTGAATTATGAGTAGAATTAATAACATATATTCATATGAAAGGGTAATTGCATGCCCAGCTACTCATTACTTTAAATGAGAGGCTAAGATAAATATCATATGATCTCACTTATTTGTGGAATATAATAAACAACATAAACTGATTAACAAAAACAGATCCAGATACAGAGAACCATTGATCAGACCGTCAAATCTCAGAGGGAAGGTAGGGGAGGGTGAGGGTGAGGGGGAGAGATCAACCAAAGGATTTATCTGCAGGCATATAAGCCTAATCAATCCACACAAACACCAGGGGGGTGAGGGCATGAGTGGGGAGGCAATGTGGGGGATAAGGACACATATGTAATACCTTAATCAATAAAGAAAACAACAATAAATGAGAGGCTGAAGCATGCCATCCCAAAGTTATTCTATTTTCCTTGGCAACTTGTCTTAATTTTGGTATTTAAAGTTAATTTTGTACTACACTAAACCCATTTGGACTCACAGAGGGCTGTCTCTGTTTTTAATCTATTTTAACCTATTATGCATTATTTGCTTTAAAGTCATGCAGTTTTATTTACATTTAATAGAGTTTACCTTTAATGCATTTTAAGAAAGCATCCTGCGAAATCTGCTATGGCCTCAGCCTGGAATGGTCTTGTCTCTCCCACTCCCTTCTCCACTTCTTTTCTGTCCATTGAAATTCTTATATTTTGAAACACAACTCCCGTTCCTGCCTTGATTCTTCTTTCCATCCTGATATCTGCTATCCCCCTAAGGGATGCTTGTATAGCACTTGATCTTGTGTGAGTCATTTTTATTCTCTAACAGTGCCTAGTAAGGCACTTTGCATATTGAAGTGATAAAAGCTTTTTATTGTTTAAAAAATCACCAGTTCATTAAGTAGTTACTCAATATTGACAATGTTTCAGGCCCTGTGGAAGAGCCTGGCTTTATAGATCAAAAAAATAATTCGTGGTTCTTCTCCCAGAGGAACTCACAGGCATGCAAAACAAAATCTAAGGAAAGACACAGGTGTGAAAACCAAAAGTATAAAATAATGGAACAATTGTATGAAATAAGTACCTAGAGTATTCTGATAGCATTATAAAAGGTATAATCTTTTAATTCTTGTGAAATAGGAAGTAACATATGAGTTGTGTCTTAACATTTAAAAATCACTGGACAGACAGGAAAGGAAAGATCCAGAGTTAATGGCATGTATGAATCACAGAGTTGTGCATCAACATGGGAGATAGAGGAAATGGCAAGTACTCTTTGATAGAGACTTTCATGAGTGAGGAGGGTTGTAGGACATGAATTCATGTCTTCATTACCAGTCAAATGCTTTGTTTCTTTTTCTTACCTTTCTAAAAGTGTAATCTCCTCTAATAGATGTGCAAATGATAAGAATTAATGAGTGGAAAACAACAACCTACTTGTCAAGAAAGCTCTCATTAATCTCTCATACATCTAATCTTTAAAAACAGAGAGAAGTCATGCAGCCTCTTAGAGATTCAAGGCAATAGTCATATCCCCTAGAACAATGATTTTCAACATTTTTCATCTCATGGCACACATAAATTAATTACTAAAGTTATGCGACACACCAAAAAACATACACTTTTTGCAGAGCTGACAAAAAATAGGAATGATTTTGATTAATTTAAAAAATAATAGTAATAACCTACCTTTTTGCCCCAATGTGGCTTTTTAAAAAGTCAGGTACCAATACTCATATATAAGGATTTCTGGTACCAAGAATTAACCAATCAGATGCCACCTTATGCAACATGACCATTAAAATACAACTCTATTATATGGCCTATATACTTATGACTCAAGACAGGGTATTCACTCCAGATAGCTATTGTTGTATTGGCTGTTGTCATTTTCTTTATTTGACAATCTAAAGGAAAAGGGGTCAGTTCCTCTGACTAAATATTCAGGTATTGCAAGTGTTAAAAATTCCTGTGGCACACTGGTTGAAAATCACCATCCTAGAAATATGGCATCATTTCTCATTTTCATTTATACAATATGCGCTTATTCAGGACTAACAATTTACATGATACAGGGCTGATTACTATAGAAGGAACAAAGATAATACAATCACTGTAATAGAAGAAAAGACAGACAAAATAATGATAAACACATTTTCTTATACAGAGAGTGTAAGTATAAAGCCAGGAATGACAACTCACAACAGGGGCAATATGGGGGTGCTTCAAGAGATAGGTGGCAATTTCAGTGCATTTCACAGGCAGGGCAGCATTTGAAATGGGAAGGGAATCTTAAAGAAATTGGAGCAAAAGTTGTCAGTTGGTTGTAAATGTGTATATTAAGTTCAAAACTCTCAAAGGCACATCTTGATTTGGAAGTTGCCTTGCCTTTCAGGTTTATATGCGCTAGTAAAAACGTAATATTTGTCTCTGACTAATTTTTCAGCATCTGAAGATGGACAAAGTGAAAGGAGGTTTAAGGTCAATGTAAGTGCATCCACAAAGTCTTTCAACCAACACATAAAGGACATAAATAAGCTTATTTAAAAAGAAAGGGAAAGAAACAATAACTGGGAACTTTCTTACAGCAGCATGTAAACTGCTCATGGGTGCCAATGAGACATAAGTCATGTAGATTTATCTTAATAATAACAAATGAGGATATTATTCCAAGGGAGCAGGGGCTTCTTTCAGAACTGGCTGTGTCAGCATCATTAGTGCTTCTGAGAAGCCATAGGGTAAGCCTTGTTTAGGATGTTATTTATTTACTAGAGGCCCAGTGCACAAAATTCATGCGAGAGAGGTGGGGTGGGAAGGCAGGCAGGGAGGTCCCTCAGCCCGACATGCACCCTCTCCAATTCAGGAACCCTCAGCGGATGTGCTACTGATGGCTTGGGCCCACTCCCCGTGGTTCTCTGCTTTCTGTGGGGCCTGTCTGCTACACAGTATGGGGATGCGCAAGCAGGCCTTGCTGGGTGCTGCTGTGGGCCTGCTTGCCTGCTCACAGATTGCCACTGCCACTGCCCAGCAGGCCCTGCTGGGTGCTGCCTGTGGCCCCCTTTGCCTGTTGGGCTCACATTGCCAGCGTGACGCCGCCAGTATCCTCCCAGAAGTTATGGGTGCCGCCATATTTATAACAGACTGATGGTTAATTTGCAAATTACTCTTTTATTAGTTAGGATGGTCAGGCTTCCTTGAATTTGCAAGCACTGAGGCAATAGCTGTCAGCTCAGATCAATATGGCACACAGAGTAAGCTGGCCTTTGCTTTGCCTTGGAGTGAGAAATATTTATGAGGTTAAATTTTCTCTCAGAGTGCAAAACCTTGAGAACCATTACTCTGATCCTTTCATTCAATACAAAGAACAAAGATGCAGACTTTGGAGTCAGAAGATCAGATAGCAAATAGTAGTCCTATTGCTTAGAAGCTGTTGGATTTTGACCAAGAGACTCAAAGTTGCTGAGGCTCCTTTTCTCCCTTTGAATATGCAGATACCAATATCTGCCTTGTAAAGGTTTGCTGTGAGGATGATGGGGGGGAAAAGGTGTATTATATAATGCATACAATTGTCCAACTCATATTATTGTTATAGCTGAAACCGCAATAAGATGGAGTGTGCTATAACTAGGTGGGAACAATTCAGGGATCTTCTCAATTTTTCTTTTCTTACTACATGATGAGGTGATCTGTCCAGAGACCTTTCTCATGAGGTTTTTCTTGCTTGTATTCATGTTTTCCTTTCCCCCCCTGTTAAGATTTCTTTCAAAGGAAGGCAATTTAAAGTGACAGTTTCTATCTTTTAAGACTTTTGCCACTTTTTTTCAAACTGTAAGACTTTTCACATTACCCCATCTGGTATTTTATATAAACTATACACCCCCACAATGTGATAATTGTCTCCAGAAAGAAGCCTCACAATTGTAATTACTTCTTTTTACACAATTTCTTCCTGCCACGGATAGTACTTTTCTGAATAAATGATAATATGGGATTGTGTGTATCAGGACAATAGCCCAGCCCTAGAGGATTTGGCTCAGTGGATAGAGCATCAGCCTGAGGACCCAAAGGTCCCAGATTTGATTCCAGTCAAGGGCACATGCCCAGGTTGCAGGCTTGATCCTCAGTAGGGGGCGTGCAGGAGGCAGCCAATCAATGATTCTCTCTTATCACTGATGTTTCTATCTCTCTCTCCCACTCCCTTCCTCTCTGATATAAAAAAAAATTAAAACCAACAGCCCATTATTTCTAAGAACCTACATCTTGGAAGACATGGCATCTCTCCTGGCACCCCATTGTGGTATCTGCAGTAGAAGCAATGTAAACATGCACAAGGAGACATAATTAGATCTGCATCTGAAGGAAAAAGTTTTGGAATCATTCTCTTAATATATATATAGAGAGAGTAATATGCAAATTAACTGTCACTACGGGACAAAGATGGACACGCCCATAGCGGTGGGGCAGGACACTGGCTGGCATCACCCTGGCAATGTGAGCCCAGCAGGCATTACCTCAGCAACCCATGAGCAGGTCACACTGCCCTGGATCAGGCAAGCGCCACCAGCAGGCAGCTCGCAGCAGGGCCTGCTCTGGGTTGCGCGGCCACTGAGAGCAGACAGCATGATCAGCCTGGTGGAGTGCTTGCTTCGTTGTCACAGCAAGTACAATAAAAGTTGGCTCTAAAACAGCCTGTTTCTTGGTAAGTCCGGGCAAGAGCAGTCCTGAGAGCTCTGCTGGATGCTCAGGAAACAGCACTGACTCCAAGGGAGCCATTGGGGAGGAGGTGGTAACCAGCACTGCGGAACCAGAGAGGAGGAGGCTGGGGAGCCAGAGTGCAGGAAGCAGGCTGCCACCTGAGCCAGAGCAGAGGAGGCAGGGGAGTGGGAGTGCAAGAAGCAGGCTGCCATGGGAGCCAGAGCAGAGGGTGCGGGGTGCGGGGTAGTGAGAGTGGAGGGTGCAGGGAGCCAGAGTGGAGTAGGTGGGCCACCATGGGAGCTGGAGCAGAGGAGGCTAAGGAGCCAGAGCAGAGGGTGCGGGGTAGTGGGAGTGGAGGGTGCAGGGAGCCAGAGTGGAGGAGGCAGGCCACCACGGGAGCTGGAATAGAGGAGGCAGGGGAGCAGGAGTGGAGAAGGCGGGAGCCAGAGTGGAGGCGGCAAGGGAGTAGGAGCGGAGGAGGCAGGGCTGTCTCTGCTCCCGCAGGGGTGGTGGGCGAGCCACAGTTCAGGAGCCTCCAGGAGTGGCAGTGCCAGGCCATCTGGTGCTGCATCCAGTCCCTGAGGCATGCCCACCAGTGCTACAACGCCAAGTGCCCGCAGCTGTCCTGCCAGAAGATGAGATGGCTTGTGCAGCACACCAAAGGTTGCCAGCACAAGACCAATGGAGGTTGCAGAGTGTGCAAGCAGTTCATGGCCCTTTGCTGCTACCAAGTACTGCCAAAAAACACGTGACCCATTCCCTACTACCTCAACATCAAGCAGAAGCTCAGCCAGCAGAAGCTACATTACCACCGGCAGCATGCGTAGCTAATGCGCCAGCGGATGCCACCATCAACACCTTCACTGTGCCTTATCCAAGTCTGCTTTCCCCTCTTTCAAGACCACCCCGGCCCCCCACACTGCATCCCCGCACACCCTGGACACTACAGCCCTGACTATGCCCCAGACCTCGCCTGTGAGCATGTCACTAGCCGACTTCTCCAACATGGCCAGAACTCAGCCCCCCACTACAGTTTGCACTGGGAAGCCCACTAATTAGGTGCCAGCCCCACCGCCCAGGCCCACCTGCAGCAGTGGAAGCACCTGGCAGATTGCATGTGAGCCACAGCAGCAGCACCTGTACTGGGTGAGCACCAATAACGATATGCCCCTGAGGCACAGTGACCCCTGGGAGCCAGATGGTCCCCATGGGCCTGAATGTGACCCAACCAGGACACTGGGTTTGTTATTCTGCCCTCTGAGCCCTGGCAGTGGCAGCTGGCACCCATCCCCCAGCAACAGTCAATGTGAGGCATGCCCAGACCTATCTATGATATCTATGCAGACCCAAGGTGCAGCCACCTCAGAGCATCTCTCTAGGTGCCCTGCAGGACCTGCTGCAGACCCTGAAGTCTCCCAGCTCCCCCAGCAGCAGCACATACTCAACATCCTCAAGACAAACCCTCAGCTGATGGCAGCTCTCATCAAATAGCACACAGCCAAGCAAGTGGCCAGCCAGCCCAGCCTTCAGCTCTAGCTCAGCCTGATGAATCTGAACGCCATGCAAGCCAGCAGGCCATGACTTGCTGTCCCTCCACAGCGGCAAGCAATGGGAGGCCAGAACCCCCAGGGCCAGGTCTTGAGCATCATGAACCTGGGGTGTAACCCTAGCATGACAAGTTTGAACCACAGTACAGAACGTTGCCCTGGAGCAACAGCAGCAACAGCAACAACAACATTGTGAGAGGCATGTCTGACTGTTGGTGGTGGTGGGCATTGCCTCCTTTTTTTCACAGGGTTGCCTCCTGCTCCTGAGGGCTCCTGACTGTGAGAGGGGCCAGGCCAGGCTGAGAAACCCCCTCCAGTGCATGAATTTACATGCACCGGACCTCTAGTGTGTGTGTGTGTGTGTGTGTGTGTGTGTGTGTGTGTGTGTGTGTGTGTATATATATTAAGCCAAATATAAATTATCAAAATATTAATGCAAATGTAATCAGGATTGTGAAGTAGCATGTCTGACTGTAAGATTTTAAAAATCCAGTAATCACTAGATTTCAATACTACAGGTCTTTGAGTGACACTTAACATATATTTTAAATTATAATTTGCTACTTACATCATAAAAATGAGAAGATTCCAGCAATGAACATAATCAGACCTTAGCAATACTTGGGATGGTAAAGGAGAATACCAGAGAGAGTGCTTTCCTGAGACTGTTAGAAAGCCACCATCAATGATAGTTCAACAGGGACAAGCAAAGGGGAAAAAAATTCTCTTAAACACACATGTAAAAATGCAGTATTTTTGTTACAGAAGAGCAAAGAAATGCCAAGCACACTTCATGGAGAAAGGGAAGGAGTCCTTTTATTAAACACTAGGGGCCTGGTGCACAAAAATTTGTGCTCTGGGGGGAGGTCCCTCAGCCCTGCCTGTGCCCTCTCGCAGTCCGGGACCCCTCTGGGGATGTCCACCTGCTGGCATGCCTGGTCAGCCTGGATGAGGGGCTGATGGCTATTTGCAGGCTGGCCAAGCCCCCCAGTGGGGACCCTCTCCCCATGGGGATGTGGCCAGCCTGGGTGAGGGGCTGAGGGCTGTTTTCAGGCTGCCCACAGCTCCCATTGACCCAATGTCCCAGCGAGGCTGGCTGGAATCAGGTTTCTGGGGTTTATTTATCTTCTATATTTGAAACTTCATTGCCTCGAGTGGAGGCTAGTCAGGCAACGAAGCCTCCAGTTTGCTTCAGTTCCATGGCTTCTATAATTGAAACATTGTTGCCTTGAGCAGAGGCCTGACCGGCCTAGGCAGGCAGTTTCAACTCCATCGCTGGTGCAACAGAAGCCTCCTATTTGCTCTAGCTCTATGGCTGCCAGCTGTCATCTTGGCTGGGTTAATTTGCATACAGCTGCTCTGATGGCTGTGGCTTTGTTGGTGGGCGTGGCTTTGTTGGTGGTCGTAGCTTGGGTGTCTCAGACTGATGGTTAATTTGCATATCACTTTTATTAGATTAGATTGGTTAACCAATGGACCCTGGGAAGGATTTTCCAAATCAGGGTCCGCAACACAGAGAGACTTTGCTTTTTATAAGCTTCTGAGGTCTTTGTTTTGAAGATATGGTTCTGCCCCCTTGAATGCCCCCAGGTGCAAGGCCACATCTCACTCCTAAGCTGGCACACGAGGACAACAACCCCACCCCCTACCCCCCCTCCCTCAGGGCAGTGCTTTGTTTGTTTTTTATGGCCTGAAAAGCTTTGCAAAGACCAGCTTCCTCCTCATTTTAAAACAAGTGATGTTGGAGATATAGACACTTTCTGAAGGTTAAAATTGTGAACTAAACCTGTGGCAGTGGGAGTGGTGAGAAATAAATATACTAAAGAGAACTTGGGGAAATGAAATGAATAAGAATGAGTAAGTATTTTTATATAGAGGTTAAAAGAGTAAATAAAAGTTAAAAAAATAAATAGTGAATACTACAGAATAACTTAAGGTATTGAATACTAAGTGGCACCAGTAATTGATTTTGGAATAATAGTAAAAATGGGATTTAAAAAGAGGACAGGGAGTATATTGATAATTTGAACATTCTGAAATGTATATGTTTTGGAGTATTGAAGACGAAATATACATAGTGTCAGGGCTAAATTTACAGATTTGAAAGTTTCTTATACATAGATACTAATTAAAACTATGAAGTGGAATAGCAGTGAGAAGAGCATAGAAAATGAAAAATCCTGAGGGCATGAGTGGGGTATGGGGGACAATGGGGGAATAAGGACACATTTGTAATATCTTAATCAATTAAGGAAAAAAAATGAAAAATCCTCTAAAGGATACCAAGAGTAGACAAAGAAAAATTAGTGACAAAGGCTTAGAAGGAATAGTTAAGAAAAAAACACGGGGAAAGAAGACATTGTTATTGAACTCAATGGAGAAATAAGTTTCAGGAGAGAAAAATTGAACAATGGTGTCCGTGATTGCCAATGTAGAGAAGGATTGTAGAGTATTCACTGAATTTAGCACCTGGGATGGCTTTGTTAATATATTGAAAGCCATTTGTTTCAATGGAGTAATTTTGGTAAAGATACCAGTAAGCTGTGAAATGTTATAGGAAAAAAAAATATTAGAAATACAATGTGTAGGCGTGGCTGGCAAGAGAGAGAGAGAAAAGGTGATGGTTATGGGGATAAGAATGGAGATTCAAATAAAATTAGTTGCTTCTCCCCGCCCCTCTCCCTACCCCTCCATCCCCTCAGGAAGGTAAAACTTACAGATTGGAGTAGGCAAACAATCCTATGCAGAAAGGGCGTGAAAGTATAGGAGATGTAGAAATAGTAAGTGAAACAAGAATCCTGCAGTATCAAATTCACCTTCAACATGAAGAGAGGCACTGCTTCTGGATGGAAAAGTAAGTCAGTCCACATATGTCTGTTCATATTCAGAGTTATTTAGGCACACCTGTACATGTAAACAAAATTGACTTTGGGGAAAAATGTGTGCAAACTATGGTTAATCACATTAAAAAACATGGATTTATCATACCTGTTAATGCTATATGTGAACTCTATCTAAGGTACTTCCCTGCCCCTGAATCTTTGAGTCTAGACCTGAATTAAGCAATTCACAGTTATAACCTATCTTCGACTTTTCATCCTAAGTCTGTATGGAATTGCTTTTTTTAACAAATAAAATACATGGGATAAAACATCCAATAGCTTCTGCTTTGGAAAGCCTCTCTAGCACATTAAAATAATATTGGCAGATAACTTTCTAGAGATAAATCTTAACATTTGCAAGAGGAGTAGAGATACATTTGTTTTCATATGAAGAAGAATGGCCTTTCAGAGAGGTCTATTGATCTCACAGAGATTTCACAAAGAGTAATGACACACTAAAAATAGCAGTGGGGGTGCGAAATGTAACTCCTTAGTAAACATAAGACATCAGATTAAGCAATGAGACAAATAAACCTGATTCTTGCAATCTTGAGAAACACCCTATGTGGAACATTCAGGGCTGAGATAGCACCTTGGTGATTTCTAAAGCTTCAGAACCTAGCACAGAGTTTGATATAGGAATAGAAGAGGAAAATTGTAGAAAAAAGATAATAGAAAAGAATTTGCATTGAAGTTAGAATATATAAAATAAGTAATAGTAAAAGAAAACCCATAAAGGGATTGACTAAAGAGCAAGACAAAGTATAAGCACTCTTGCCCTAGCAGGTGTCACCCAGTAGGCTGGGCCTAGTGCCATGCACTGAGAGGTTGCTGGTTGGATTCTGTCAGAGAAAATGCTGCGGTTGTGGGCTTCATCTCGAGTGGGGGGTGTGCAGGAGGCAGCCGATCAATGTTTCTCTCATCTATATTTCTCTCTCTCTCTTCTCTCTCTCTCTCTCAAATCAATAAAACCATATTTTTTAATATACTTATTTCAGAGAGGAAGGGAGAAGGAGAGAGAGATAGAAACATCAATGATAAAAGGGAATCATTGATCAGCTACCTCATGCAAACCCCACACTGGGGATGGAGTCCGCAACCTGGGCATGTGCCCTGACAGGGAATGGAACTATGACCTCCTGGTTCATAGGTCAATGCTCAATCACTGAGCCTCATCAGCTGGGCAATAAAATCATATTTTTTTAAAAAGAGAGACTAAGGATTCTTGACTCAATATATATAAAGTATACAGATGAGATCACTGCTGACCAAATCACACCTGGAAATTACATATGATTCTGGATGTCAGAATACAAAAGAAATGCTGAAAAACTATCAGCAGAGGAAGACATTCTGGAAGAGTAAGGAGTCTAGAAAACATGCCATCAAGGTAACAATAGGCATTAAAGCAATCATGGTTATGTAAACAAAAAAAAAGAGAGAGAGAAGCAAATACTGTTAGGACATTCATGTGGGATAATTAGACATTTTCTTGTAATTTCAGAGGGATAGAACACAATAATTTGATTTGTTTATTTTTCTCTTTTTGTGAAATTGGAACTCCAGGGGGTTGAGTCAATAACACTTTTCAGTTTATGGTACCTTTTCATCACTGTTCTTTGAAATAGCTTACCTATTACTTATTCTCTTTAGCCCCATAACATGACCTACTCTTTTCCTACTCTATAGGCAATCCTGTTTAATATAAAAGAGGTATTAAATATAATTCTTTTCTTAACATTTTAAACTTTATGTTTCTCATATTTTCTATGCTATATATATAATTGTTCTATTTTTAAATAGAGGCCCAGGGCACAAAAATTTGTGCACTCAGGGAGTGGGAGAGGTCCCTCAGCCCAGCCTGTGCCCTCTCGCAGTCTGGGACCCCTCGGGGGATGTCCACCTGCTGGCATGCCTGGCCAGCCTGGGTGAGGGGCTGAGGGCCATTTGCAGGCTTCCCACAGCCCCTTCAGTGTTTGGGTCCCTACTGGGGTGCCTGGCTGGAAAAGCAGGTATCTGAGATTTATTTAACTTCTATAATTAAAACTTGGTTGCCTTGGTCACCCCCCCCCTCCCTGCTCAAAGCCTGGGTTGCCCCTGGCAACCCAAGGTCCCAGCTGAGCAGGTATCTGGGGTTTGTTTATCTTCTATAATTGAAACTTTGTAGCTTTGAGTTGAGCTTAGGTCCCGCAGCAGCTCCCTGGCTTCCTCCATTGCCCAGGGCAACTCCAGCTCTGAGGCAGCCTCCATCTTAGTTGAGTTAATTTGCCTATTTGCTCCTGATTGGTGGTGGGCATGGCTTGTGGGCATGGCTTATGGGTGTAAAGAAGTGAGGGTCAATTTGCATATTACTCTTTTATTAGATTAGATTGCTGCATAATGCTCCCTAGTGGATATCTACCATAGTTTACATTTCTGATGCCTGAATAATAGACACAAAGATTGCCTCAAATATCTACCCCTGCACCACCATTGTGGATAAAGCTATGATAAACATTTTTGTACATGTGACCTGTGTGAGACTTTATTTGTTCTATATACTCAAGAACAACATTGTAGTGTCACTGGGTATCTCCATGCCTAATTGCCCTAAATAGCAAAGAATTCTCATCAGAATACCTACCTTAGTCTCTAATCCCAACGCTACTATTATCCATTGTTCTAATTTTTATTAGTCTATTAGAGAAAATGGCTTTTCATTCTAGTTTTAATTTGCATTTTTAAAAATTGTTATATATTTTGAACATCTTTTCTCATGCTTTTTAGTTATTTTTAATTACATTTTATACCCTTAAAATTTCCCCATTGAAGTATTATATAAATATACACAAACATTTTATATATAATAATAATAATAATAATAATAAAAACGTAATATGCTAATTAGACTAGATGTCCTTCCAGATGACCTTCTGGATGAAGCCAGGGCTGTGAGGGAAGCCAGTGCTGGGGGAAGGAAGAGAAGGCCTACTCTTGCATGAATTTTGTGCAACAGACTTCATATATATATATATATATATATATATATATATATATATGAGTAATATGCAAATTGACCCTCACTCCATTATACCTAATCCATAGCCACCAGCCAAGCCATGCCCACCAGCCAATCAGAGTTACTATATGCAAATTAACCCAGCCAAGATGGCAATGGAGCTGGAACAAGCAGGAGGGTTGTTGCAGCAATGCAGGAATCTGAGGTTCCTGTCTGCCTAGGCTGGCTGTGGCAACAAAGTTTTCACAACAAAGTTTCAATTATAAAAGATAAATAAACCCCAGAGACCTGCTTCCAGCTTTGGGCTCAAAGAAGCACTGGGAGCCTGGGTTGTCAGGGTCAAGCAACCCAACCTGGGCTCTGGCTAAAGCAACAAAGTTTCAACTTTAGAAGTTAAATAAATTCCAGCCAGCCTCACTGAAAACAACCATCAGCCACTCTACCCAGGCTGGCCAGGTACCCCAGGTGGGAACACCCTCCTTGAAGGGGATGTGGCCAGCCTGCAAACAGCCATGAGCACCTCACCCAAGCTGGCCAGGCACGTCAGCAAGTGGACATCCCCCAAGTGGTCCCAGACTGTGAGAGCACAGGCCGGGCTGAGGGACCCCCCACCCGAGTGCACAAATTTTTGTGCACCGGGCCCCTAGTGCATATATATATAAGTATAAGACATAGATGAAAGAAATCAAAGAAGACATAAATAAATGCAACTGTATCTATGTTTACTACCCAAAGCCATCTATAGATTAAATGCAATACTTATCAAAGTTCCATTGTTGTTTTAACAAAAATAGAAAAACTATTCTAAAATTTGTAGGAGACTACAAAAGCCCCTGAATAGTCAAAGCAATCTTGAGCAATATTAAGTAAGAACAAAACTGGAGGCATCATACTTCCTGACTTCAAATTATAATACAAAGAATTGATAACCCAGAAATAATTTTCAACTAATACTAGAGGCTCAGTGCATGAAAATTTGTGCACTCACAGAGGAGAGAGATACCTCAGCCCAGCCTATACCCTCTTGCAGTCTGGGACACCTTGGGAGATGTCCACCTGCTGGCTTAGGCCGGCTCCCTAGAGGATCGGGCCTAAGCTGGCAAGCAGACATCCCTTTAGCAAGCCCAGGAGCCAATAAGGGATGTCCAACTAATGACTTAGGCCCACGGGGAGCAGGCCTAAGCCATTAATCGGACATTCTTAGTGCAGCCACAGAGTCAGGAGAGGCTCCTGCCACTGCCGCTGCACTGGCCAGCCTTGAGCTAGCTTCTGGCCGAGTGGCACTCCCCTGTAGAAGCTCACTGACCACCAGGGAGCAGCTCCTGCATTGAGTGTCAGTGCATATCATAGTGACCAGTCATTCCTGATCATTCACTGTTAGGGTCAATTTGTATACAGACAGTCCTTGAGTTACATTGGACTCAACATACATCATTTTGTGGTTACGTCGCCATCTACAATTTATTTATAAAAAAGAAAAAAATTCCATCATTCCGACATATGTGCTTTATGTTTTTTTATTATTTATTTACCACAAGTAAAGGTCAGGAATTGTTATCTTTCTTTCAATTTGGTTTTACTGTTTCACTTCATCATTGCTGTGTATGTGCTCCATGTGAGTGATGCAGGTGCTTAGGTAGGTGGGTTCCTGTAAGAATGGTTATCATCAACAAATCAACAAATGACAAATGCTGTAGAGGATGTTAAGAAAAGGGAACCTTCCTGCACTGCTGGTGGGAATGCAGCCTGATTCAGTCACTGTAGAAGACAGTATGAAGTTTCCTCAAAAAGTTAAAAATGGAACTCCCATTTGACCCAGTAATTCCACTTCTAGGATTATATCCCAAGAAACCAGAAACACCAATCAGAAAGGACATATGCACCCCTATGTTCATTCCAGCACAATTACAGTAGCTAAGATTTGGAAACAATGTAAATTCCCATCAGCAGATGAGTGGATTAAAATCTATGGTATATCTACACAATGGAATACTATGCCAGTAAAAAAAAGAAGGAACTTTTACCATTTCAACAGCATGGATGGAACATTATGCTAAGCAAAGTAAGCCAGTTGGAGAAAGATAAATATCACATTATCTCACTCACATGTGAAATATAATGATCAACATAATTTGATGAACAAAAATAGAACCAGAGACAAATGGCAGGGGAGGTGCAGGGGAGAGAGGGGTTAGAGAGCAACCAAAGGACTTGTATGCATGCATATTAGCATAACCAATGGACACAGAAACTGGGGCGGTGGGGTCTTGCCCAGGAGGAGTGGGAGGTGGGATTGGCTGGTGGTGAGGTCAATTGGAAAAAAGGAGACATATGTAAAAATTTAGACAATAAATAAAAAAAGGAATTTGAAGCAACTGAAATCTAGGAAGGAACTTATGCACATACATATTCTATATGTTGTTTTCTATATGTTTAAAATATTCAAAATGTAAAAAAATAATTTTTACAAACAATACAGATCGAAAACCATTTAGAATTTATTGAAACACTGTTTTAGAAATTGAGAGTTATTAAAATGCAACTGTAAGTGCTTAATAGACCCAGTTGTCTAATTGAATTCTGCTGCTTGACTCACTTTTAAATGAGACTTTTTTGTTCAGATATTATAAAAGTTACAGCAGAGCCCAGGGTCATGATGTTTAGGATTTCAGCCATCAAATTAGTCTTTGAGGCATGTAAGAAGATTAGGTACATTAACTGGAAAGTAAAAAAAAAAAAATCTCAATTAATAGAACTCTTCTTTAAAAATATGCAGAAAAATCTGTATGATTCTCAGAGGTATTCTGAGTTGCACATTATGAAGCAATTATACATGTAATTAAATGTTACAAAACCAGATGAGTTCTCCAAAATAATTTTAAAAAATTTTAATGTTTGTCAGTTCTAGAAATTTACAGACTGGGAATACTGGAAAGATAGTTTTGCCTACTATCATTACACAGATCCCTGGTTATCTCATTTACTGTCAAATTCCCAAGTCCTCCAAGATCTAAATTATTAGAAATATTTATTTTTCAAAATTGTCATACACAAATTTTACAATGCAATACACCATATTAACAAAATAAAGGATAAAAATTATATGATCCTATCAATAGATGCAGACAAAGCACTTGAAAAGATACAACATTCACTTATGATTAAAACACTCAATAAAATGGGTATAGAATGAAAGTATCTCAACATAATAAAGACTTTATCTGATAAACCCTCAGCTAATATTATACTAGTACTCAGTAGTGAAAAACTGAAATCTTTTTTTTTAAGATCAAGAACAAGACAAGGATGTTCACTCTCACCACTCTTTTTCAACATAGTACTGAAAGTCCTACCCAGAGCAATTGGGAATTAAATGAAATTATCTTTTTTTTTTTTTTTTTTTGCAGATGACATACTTACTTATATAAAAACCTTTAAAATCCACCAAAAATTATTACAAACAATAAACAAGTACAGTAGAAGTGTTGGATACAAAATTAAGGGAGAAAGATCCACTGAAATCCCATATATTAACAATAAAATTTCAGAAAAAGAAATGATAAAAGCAATTTATTTTGCAATTGCAAAAAGAAGATAAAATAAGAATAAACTTAACAAAGTATGTGAAGTACCAATACACTGAAAAGTATAAAGCATTATTAACAGCGATTGAAAAAGACCTATGAGTGGAAAGATATTCCCTCTACATAGAATGGAATAAACTTACAATTAAAATGTCCATATTATCCAAATTAATATAAATAAAATCCAAATTATTTAAAAAAAAAAAACAACAAAAATCTAGAATAGCCAAAATAAATAAATAAATAAATAAATAAATAAATAAATAAATCCTGAAAAAACAGAAGGAAGCCAGAGGTATCACATTACCTGACTTTGAATTATACTATAAAGAAACCATAATCAAAACAGCATGGTATTAGCAGAGAAACAGACACACAGACCAATGGAGCAGAATTGAGAGCTCAGAAATGAACCCACATGTATATGAGCAAATATTTTTTTACTAGGGGCCCGGTGCACAAAGTTCATGCACTGGGGAAGATTCCTCAGTCCAGCCTGCACCATCTCACATGTTGGGAGCCTTCAGGAAGTGTTCTACTGACAGCTTAGGCCCGCACCCTGGTCCCCTTAGGGAATGGGCCTAAGCTGCAGTCTGGCCTCCCTTTGCAGGAGGTGATCAGGCTAATCAGAGGAAGCCACCAGCCCCATCACCCTGCTGCTGCAGCCACTGCCAATCACTGCAGCCACCAAGGTTTTTTCACCAACACGGACTCCAGTCCCTTCACCATGAAGAAATGACAAGTTTCTTTAGGCATTTTCAAGATGTGTCTTTCATAGGATATGACATTTACTTCTTTTTTATCCTCACCTGAGGATATGTTTCCATTGATTTTTAGAGAATGTGGAAAAGAAGGGAAAAACAGAGAAACATCAAAGAGAGAGGAACACTTTGATTGGTTGCTTCTTGCATGAGCCCTGACCTGTGTCCTGGCCAGTGAGGAGCCTGCAACCTAGGTACAAGCCCTTGGTCAGAATTGAACCCAGACCCTGCAGTCAGCAGGCTGAGGCATTATGCACTGAGCCAAACCAGCTAGGGCAAGATATGACATTTCTTAGCCCTCCAGCAGTGGACCTTCATTTGTTTTTCTCCAGGAGTGTGGTGGAAAAACCTTAGATTGCCTTTTTCGATTCTTATTACCTAAGTTACTAAGAATATTACTAGTGGCATACAGGGAGCTTAGCCAATGAGCAGTAAGAAAAGGTGTTTCCTCTGTAGTTCATTCTGATCACCGGCTCCACCCCTGCCCAGGCCTGTAACCTCTGGCCTTGGATACAGGCCTGGGCAGGGGACCTCCAGACCCATGCTTTGCTGGCTCCACCAATGCCCAGACTCCTGTGATCGCAGGCTCTGCCTCTGCCGCTCCATTTGCTGGCTCTGCGGAGCCCAGGCTCCTGTGATTTCTGGCCTTGCCCCTGCCCAGGCCTGAGGCCTCTGGTGAAGGCCTCTGGCCTGGTAAAGGGACCCCAAGTGCCCTCTGATTGCTTGTTCTGCCTCTTGGGGCCCCTGCCTCCCCTGCCACCTGCCTGGCTATCAGGCCTGACCACTTCAGTGGTAGGGCTGAACCAGACTGGGTACTGCCATCTTGTGGCCTTGGGAGTGACCATCTTTGTCATGGAGTTATGCCTAATTTGCATATTACTCTTTTGTTAGATAGGATGCGGCTATGGACACCTCCATCTTTGTGTCCATGGGTGCAGCTATCTTGTGGCTATGGGGGGGGGGTCATCTTTGTCATGGAGTGACACCTAATTTGTATATTACTCTTTTATTGGATAGGATAAGGAGCCAAAAACATACAATGAAGAAAAAAGAAAGCCTCTTAAAACAAAACAAAACAACACAAAAACATTTTTATTGATTTTAGAGAGGGAGGGAGAGAGAGACAGATACATCAATGATAAGAGGTAATCATTAATCAGCTGCCTCCTGCATGCCCCACACTGGGGATTGAGCCCACAACTCCAGCATGTGCCTGGACCTGGAATTGAACCTCAACCCACTTGTTCAGAGGTCAATGCTCAACCACTGAGCCATGTTGGCCAGGCAGAAAGCCTCATTAATAAATGCTGCCTATAAAATTTGAAAGCTACATGCAAAGAATGAGAATAGACTACATTTTGTCCCCACACACAAAAGTTAATTCAAAATGTATTAAGACCTAAATATAATTTCTGAAACAATAAATTACATAGAAAAAAATATAGGTACTATACTTATGGATCTGGGTCTTACAGATGATTTTATAAATTTGAACCCAAAGACAAGAGAAGTAAAGGCAAAGTAAATAAATGAGACCACATGAAACTAAAAACTTCTGTACATGAAAAGAAACTGTCAATGAAACAAAAGGCAACCAACCAAATGGGAGAAGATATTTGCCAACAATAGCTCCTACAAGGGGTAAATATCTGAAATATATAAAGGAGTTATACAACTCAACACCAAACAATTCAAATAAAAAATCAGCAGGCCTGGCTGGCTTGGTGCAGTGGTTGATTGTTGACCTATGAGCCAGGAGGTCACTGTTTGATTCCTAGTGGTTGGGGCTTGATCCCCCAGTGTGGGTCATTCAAGAAGCAGCTGATCAATAATTCTCTCTCATCATTGATGTTTCTATCACCCTCTCCCTCTTCCTTCCACTGTGAAATCAACAATAATATCTATATCTATATCTAGCTAACAGGTATATAAAAAGATACTCGACTTCACTAGCTATTAGGGAAATGCAATTCAAAACTACAGTGAGATAACACCTCATACCAGTTAGAATGGCTATTATCAACATGACATTATAATAACAAGAATTGGAGAGATTATGGAGAAAAGAGAACCTCATTAACTGCTGGTAGGAATGTAAACTTATAACTACTGTGCAAAACAGTATAGCAGTTCCTTAAAAAATTAAGAATAGAGTCACCATGTGTACCTCTTCTGGGTTTCTACCAAAAATTTTTGAAAACATTTATTTACAAAAATATATGCACTTCTGTGTTCATTGCAGCATTATTAACCATGGCTAAACAAAGTGTCCTTTGATTATTAACCATGGAGACAACCAAAGTGTCTTTAGATATATGGTTGGATAAAAAAGATGTGATGCATATATACAATGGACTACTACTCAACCACACACACACACAAAAGACGAGTTACTGCCATTTGAAACACCATGGATAGACCTTGAGAATATTATGCTAAGTGAAATAATTCAGTCAGAAAAAGTTAAGAGCCATATGATTTCACTCAATGTGAGATATAAAACTGAAAATAATAAGTGCACAAATAAGACAAAGAAACAAAAACTCATAGACACAGTCAATAATATGGTGTTTTTTAGAGGAAAGGACATAGAGGGGCAGTAAAGGGTAAAGGAGGCTAAATATATGGTGACAGAAGATTATTTTACTTTGGGTGGTGTACAATTCATAAGTTTTAAATTGCATGCTTTTCTAAGTAGCATGATGAAATCTCACATGTACTGTTTCATTCTGCCCAGAGACATGAATTGCTCCTTGGTCTAGTGTATCCAAGGTCTAGTGTATATGCTACCTGCCCCTTAGTCACTTAGTAGCCATTTTGGTTATCAGATGGACTGGTATGATATTGCAGTGCTTGTGTTCAAGTAACCCTTATTTTATTTAATAATGACACCAAAGTATAAAAGTGGTGATGTTGGTAATTTAGACATGTCAAACAGAAGCTGTAAAGTGCTTCATTTAAGTGAAAAAGTGAGTATAGCACAATAAGATATTTTGAGAGATAGACCAGGATTACATAAACTTTTATTATAATACTAGAGGCCCAGTGCATGAACTTTTATGCACTGGAGGGGGCGTCCCTCAGCCTGGCCTGCCCCCTCTCACAATCCAGGACCCCTCAGGGATGGACGATGACCTGGCGAATAAGGGAAGGTAAAGCCCCATCATACCTCTGCTGCTGCCACTGCTGGCAGTGCAAGCCTCAGGCAGCCCTGCTTACCTGAGCCTTGGGCTGGCCCTGGGCATCTGGGCAGCTGCCATCTGAGGCTTGCCTGCACCTTAGGCTGGCCCTGGGCAGCTGGGCATGAGGGGACTTGGGGGTCTCTGGAGACAAGCATGTGGAGCAGCTGGACCCACCTAGGGGTGGGCCCAGCCTTGCTACATGCCTACAACCCCAGTGGGGCTGAGGGGATTGGGCACTGCCATCTTGTGACTGTGGGTGCCACCATATTTGAGGGTATGGCAGTCAATTAGCATATTCCCTCCTTATTGGCTGTGGGTGCCACTATCTTTGAGACAGCATGAGGGTCAATTAGCATATTCCCTCTTTATTAGGTAGGATATTGTTATAATTATTCTATTATTAGTTATTGTTGCTAATCTCTTATTATGCTTAATTTATAAATTAAATTTTATCATAAGAATATGTGATAGAGAATATACACAGTATATATAGGGTCCAGTACTATCCATGGCTTGAGGCATCCACTAGGGATCTTGAAACATGTTCCCCCAAGCAATAAGAGGGAATAACTGTATTAGCCACCTTGAATGCTTTTGAAACAAATTGTTTACCAGCTAGTTTGTCAGTCACTTACTTATTCACCCCATTATGATCTCACTTAATATTTCCCATCATGTGAGCTTTTCATTCAATCTCCCAAATCTATACCTAGCTCATACCTTCCTTTGAACATTGAGACCTACACAAGCACATATAGACACAAATTATTTATACCTTTCCAAATACATTTGACTTTCAAGAAAAAATTTGTTATAGAATATATGGTGGTTATTTTTAATCAACTTTCATGAGACAGATTTAGAAGAAAGAATGTGAGATAATCTAACACACATAGATAAGAAAACATGCTCTTGTTGGATTACCTAGGGAAACTGAAGAGGAAATCTGGACAACTTTTTGTATTAGCACTTGAGGCCCAATGCAAGAAATTTGTGCCAGGGGCTCAGCCTCTGCTGCCATAGCAGCCAACTCAGCCCTCACAGCCCTGGCTTCATCCAGAAGGTTGTCCAGAAGGATGTTCAGAAAGATGCCTGATCTAATTAGCATATTACAGTTTTATTATTATAGACTAGAGGCCTGGTGCATAAAATCTGTGCATGGATGGGGTCCCTCAACCTGGCCTGCACCCTCTCCAATCCAGGACCCCTCAGGGGATGTCCGACTGGTGGTTTAGGCCTGATCTCATAGGGATCTGGCCTATACCAGCATACAGACATCCCTCTTGCAATCCAGGACCACTGGCTCCTAACTGCTTGCCAGCCTGGTTGCCCCCTAACTTCCCCCCTGCTGGCCTAGTTACCCCCTAACTGCTTCTCTGCCAGCCTGATCGCCCCCTAACTGCTCTGCTCCCAGGCTAATCACCCCCTAACCGCTCCCCTGCTGGCCTGATCACCCTAAACTGCCTCTGCTTTGTTCCCCAGCACCATGGCTTTGTCCGGAAGGATGTTCAGAAGATGTTCAATCTAATTAGCATATTACCCTTTTATTAGTATAGATTGTTCTTCAGAATTTACAGAATATATTGCATCCAATTTCAGCCTCATCAGAATTTCATAACTCAGGCTAAGTACACAAAGTCAGAGTAATTTTATAAATAAAGACTGTAAGGTACAAGCAGAGCCAGTTTCATGAGCATACAATTAGGGCAGTGCACATGGCCCTGGGCTCTGAAGGGTCCTGAATTAGTTTTAACAATATGTTGTTGCCATCTTAAAATTAATACTTTTTTTTAAACATGAAATCCTACATTTTAATTTTGCACTGTGCCTGTAAGTTATGTAGGAAATCTTGAGAAATGAGATTTATGTAAGTATACACAAAACATCACTGGGAAATTCAAGGATAAAAAACATCAAGGCACTTTATTTGCATTCCAATATGTTTTTTCATAACTCGGTGCTGCCTGGAATTAGAGATTGGATACATATCTTTTGGAGCTAGCTTTTTCAAGTTTATAGCTCATGAAGGCTTAGCATCAACCATAGCCGTTCAACAATGTAGCTAACATCATTTAAGAGACAGTGACAGACTCAATTTCTTCAATAAGAACAATATCCTCTCTAATTTTTGCCAAGTGTTTTGCCATGGAACAGACCACTAGCCAGAAAAAACATTCCCAGGGCATACTCATTCATATGGAAGATGTCTTTTGCTATTAAACAGATGGACTTTCTGAGCCTGAGTGCTTTGCTCTGAAACAATAGGGCCATTACCAGGCAGAGAGCACATGGACATGTAGAACACTGACCAGGTTGCTTATCTGTATAAATAAAAATCAGCAAGGCCATTATGAGCTCGTACGCAGATACTATGCCCCTCTGAATGCTATCAGAAATTAATTGGAAATTTTGTGCTTGGCAGACAATAAAGCGATTATATTGGTTTGTTTCTGGCTCTTTAGAATATCTATTTCCACCAATGGCATGTCTTAATCCACTAGATATGCATCTTTTCACTATAGAGAAGCTCTCTTCGGGCAATGTGTATGAAGATATGTTTTAGAAGATGTATCTTGAACATAGGTACTATGCTTAGACAATGCACATATCACCCATATATCCATGCTTTTAGAATGTAGACAAAAATTAATCAAATTGGGCAAAATTAAAGCCACAAAGTATTTTCTAATTTTTCACTTTACTTTCTAGAGCTTCATCAGAAACTCTTTTAGTTTTTTATATGTACAATATCAATAACTTTTATTAAATGTTCATATTGAAAAAAATGTCTTAAGGGAAAAAATCTATTTTAATTCTGTAGTATATTTAAAAGTCTATTAAAGATGGGAACTGTCTCTTTTGTCCATAATGTATCCTGACCCTATAGACCAGTGATTGCTTACAGTTTATTCAGTAGCTATCTACTAAATGAGTGAATAGAATTGAGTTGAAAATAAAAGAGTCCAGGAAGTTATATTAGATTTGACAAAAATTTAGGATCAACACAAAAGTTTGCTCAGAATTATGAGATTTGGGGCCTTTGGAAAGCAAAATTCTGGTTCATTATAAATATACATGCAATAGAATGAGTTTTCAATTGCACTATGTCTGCTTATTCTGATTAAATAAATTCAAAGTTAATAAAGCTGCTTTAAACTATCTGGTGCCCAAGGGTTGTATAAAACCACGTGTGTGTATGTGTGTGTGTGTGTGTGTGTTTTAATTGAACCCATTTCTTAAAACAATTAGAAGATACTATACAAAAATACGTCTTGTATAGAAATTTCTGAAGATCTTTAATACTGGATATATATTTCTACACAGTAAGTCACAATTTGCTGAAATTGAAATGATTTTGCCCATACATGCAAGTTTTTCATGATGCCCAGCTATCATTGCTGGGTCTCTGACAGTTTATCTAGCCTAGTCATTAATTTAAGTTCTTTGGTTAGCCCATATATTGCCTTCAGCTGGTGATCCTGCTTTAAATTATCTGAAAATTAACTGACATGCATCTTTTGAAGGCAAAGACAAAATTATATACCTTGATAAGGTGGTAGAATCCAAGTGTATTAAAATTTAATATTTTTTTCTGTCACTCCAATGACTTCAAATTCTAAAAGAAAGTACTGTCAAAACTGACTACTTATCATTTAAAGTGACTTCTAATGTAGAGAATTATCCCTTTTAGAGACTATTTAAAATGAACTTGACCCAGTAATCCCACTTCAAGGAAGATATCCAAGAAAACAGAAACACCAATCAGAAAGGATATATGCACCCTATGTTCATAGCAGCACAATTCACCACAGCTAATATTTGGAAACAGCCTAAGTGCCCATCAGAAAATGAATGGATTAGAAAACTGTGGTACATCTACATGATGGAATATATGCTGCAGTAAAAAAGAAGAAATTCCCACCATTTGCAACATCATAAATGGAACTGACGAGCATTATGCTAAGCAAAATAAGCCAGTCAGAGGAAGATAAATATCACAGGATCTCACTCATTTTTGAAATATGATGAATATAATCTGATGAACAAAAATAGAACCAGAGTCATAGAAGCATCAAACAGACTGTCCAACCTATGAGGAAAGGCAGGGGGTTAGTGGGTAAAAGACCAACCAAAAGACTTGTATGCATGCATATGAGCATAACGAATGGACACAAACAGTGGGGGATGAGGCATGTGTTGCGGGGTAGGGGTGATTGGGGAAAGGTCAATGTGGAAAAAAGTGACTTATATTTAACTCTTACCTAAACAAAATAGTAACACATACAACAGAAAAGATAGACTAAAGAGAATTAAAATCTTGACTCCAGCAGCTTTAATAAATTTTACTTTAAGACAAAATACACTTAAGCCTAGAAGGCAACTATTAGCCAGATAAGTTTGTAACCTGTGAAATAAATCAAGCAAATAAAAAGAATGAAAAGTTTTTAGTGCATCAAAGCAGCTAACAAGTGAGTGGTCTTTGGTTGGACAGACTGAAGGCTATATTCAGTGGTAAGTGGAGCTACAAATTAGATTGCCTGCCCAGGTGCAGAGGGAGAAACAGCTCTATGTCAGTAAAGATGTTTGTTGTCTTTACTCGAATTGACAGATGCCTCACGTTTGCTGGCCACACAGGGCCACTGGCTTTGCAGACTACAGGCTCTTCCTGCCCTTCTCTCAGCTCAAGCACTTCTGAGCTGCGCAGCTTGCAGGAGGTGCCTCCACAGTGTGTGGGGCTGTGGCCCAGCTCCTTGTGTGGATGTGGACAAACCATGCTCTAGAGCTGGCAAAAGGCCTCTTTGAGGCTCTAAATCATGCTGCTCTTCACTCCACTGTGCTCCCTGGTTAGAGTATGTCCCAATTTGGTTCTGCAGATGAGCAAAGCTGATAATTGGGATTACTCCAAAGAGCACTACTGGTATGAATTCTGTCTGCCAAGACCCACGTACCGATTGTGTCAAACATTCTTCCCTTTTGCCTCATAGTCAGAGTCACTGTGGTTAATCACCAGATTCCCCTGCAGTCCCTGTGATATGAGATAAGAGAAGTGACCCCAATTCTGGGAAGGATTGGTTGTTCCTCCCGGTTTCTCCTTTCCCACTGGAGGAATCAGAGGCTCAGGGACATCTCTCTGCCTGGCCTGGGGGTGGGGCAATATGGTCAACACGCAGCCACTTCTACCTTTCTAATGCAGTCTTTCCTGGCCTAAGTGATGCAGGACAGTGTGCTTCAGCCTCACCCTCAGGTCCAAGTGCTAGGATTCTCCCAGTGGTTTCTTATTCTTGAATAGCTGTTCATTGTTCTTGTGAGGGGGACCTAATTCAGGAACTACCTAAGTTGCC
Source organism: Murina feae (assembly GCA_004026665.1). Taxonomy (NCBI): domain Eukaryota; kingdom Metazoa; phylum Chordata; class Mammalia; order Chiroptera; family Vespertilionidae; genus Murina; species Murina feae. The sequence goes on along the minus strand of PVJC01006063.1, from coordinate 3,736 downwards.
ACAAGTTTTAATCAGTGAATAATTCAATTAGTTAAATAAGATTTAAAAGTTTAATTATTTCAGGTATAGACAAGAAAGTTATATATTTGTGTTATTTAATTGTAAAGACAATCTTCTTAAATGCATTAGAAGAATAGGTTGATTTTTCTTCAAAGATCTTAAAGCATCTTCTTAAAAATTTATATGTTAAAATTCTTTGGATTCAAACAGTATACAGAATATATTCACATCTACTTACTGCTTTTATTTCACAGTTACATAATGCTTATAGGAGACCAGCAAGAAATTGCTTTTACTTTTGTTTTATTGATGATGAACCAGAGAAAGAAAATGACGTTTAAAGTAACGAAGCTGTGATGAATAGGATCAGAATTTGAATTCAAGATTGAAAAAATTATGTGAGAATTTTCAAACTAATATAGGACCCAGGATTTCTATGTTCTGTTAATAAGATTTGAGAAACATAATATAAAGTTCTCTATATAGCTTTAGTGTCTGAAGATATGACTTCAATTCCGGTTCTTATTATTGATGCATAAATCATATCACTACTCGTACAGCATCTGCCTACTCCTCTCCATTCCTCCCTGCCTAGATTTGTCATTTTCTAAAAAGAATTTGAGATAATACATTATGATAAGCTCACAGGTATATTGCGGGGATTTAATTAAAGTAATGATTGGGAAAGAATTATGAAATGTAAAGAACTGCTCAAACGTAAAACATTATAATTGAGTTTTAACAACAAGATATTACACATTTCTGATTGCATTTTCTCTAATATATGTATATTATGTTATATGACATATGCAGTGAAATGCAAATATTATGTTATATGACATGTAGTGAAATGAAAATATCTTAAGCTCAATAAATTATATATGTGCAAATCATGATAAAATTTTGCCAGCAATTCTGAAGCCTCTCTCAGGCTTAATCCCAGTTGATATCCAAAAATAATCATATGATGACCTCTATTACCGTAAGTTAATTTTGCCTGTTTTTAAACTTTATGTAAATGGACTCATACATATTATTATATTAATATTTTGTGTCTGACTTCTTTTGCTTAATGCTATGTCTAAGAGATTAATCCATTTTATTGCATATAGTAGTAGCTCATTATTTTATATCAATCTATAGACCTTCATTGAATGAATATGCCACAGTGCTTTTAAATATTCTACTAATGATGCATAGTTGTGTTTTCATAGTTTGGGGCTATTGTGATTAATATTGCTATCTGTGCATGTGTCATTTGGTGAACATAAGCACTAATTTCTCTCCAGCTCAGTGAATCCAGAAGTATGCATAATTTTAATTGTAGTAGATACAGCCAAACAACTTTTTTGAGTAGTTTTAAAAACTTAAACCCAGATCAGAAATTTAATACTGTCCTTTATGTGCTAGCACTTGATTTTCTGTCTTTTTTATCAAAGTTATTTTCATGGTACTCAAAGTGGTTTTTATCTTCCTGAAGACTTTAGAATTTACCTATTTAGAGATCTTCTTTTTTGAAGTGCCTGTTCAAAAATTTGACCCACTTATTTTTGTTTTGTTTACACCTATTTTTATTTGTTCATTTACTCTTTCTTTACTCATCAGTTGGAATTATTTTCTTGTTCTGAAAGTGAGTTTTTTGTTAAGTATATGTGTTAAAAATAAATTCCTGCCTTTTACTCTCTTAAAGAAAATTTAGTGAGATTCAATTTATTAATATTGCCCTATATGTTTAGTTCATTTTATGTCTTATTTAGGAAATGATTGCACATCCCAAGATTAAAAATATACTCTTATTTTCCTTTAGTCTCTTATTTGATGGTTCAGGATATGGTTTGGTTTGACATCTGGCTTATTAACATTTGCAAGCAATTGTATTTTGTAGCCAGTGAATATTAAAAGAGAAAAAATGAAAATAATATCAACAACTTTATGCTAACAAATTCTAAAACTTTTATAAAATTAATCAATTTCTTGAAAGTCACAAAATATCAATGTTTGTGCCTGAAGAAATCTGGATTATTTTATATGTAGTAAAGAAATTGAATATAGTTTGAAATATTCCACAAAAGTAAACACTAAGCCAAGATGAATTCACTGGCAAATTACACCAAATATTTAATGAAGAAATTATTATGATTCTACACAAGAATCTTACTTATTAAGTCAAAGTCTACATATATAATTTCCCCATCAGTCAGAAATGTGTCAGAAAGAGATTATTGGACAGTAGTTGAAGGCCGTGGCACCTATTTTGAAAAAGCATCATTGAAAATAAGAATGTATGAATTTTTAAAAAAACAGTATAATGTAATATCAAAGAGATTATTTGGAATCAGAATATAGGCAGCCATTGATATTTATGATGAGGAATTTTTCTAGTGCACAATCTTGTGAGTTTCTATATAATTATCTAATCTAATGAAAGCATAACCATCTCTTCAGGACACCTAAGCCACGCCCACCAGCCAATCAGATCGGCTGTACGCAAATTAACCCAGCCAAGATGGAGGTCGGCACTCAGGGAGCTGAGTAAACAGGCAGCTTCCATTGCAGCAGGAGTAAAACTGTTTGCAGGCCACCTGGGCATCTCCTGACTCCAGGCAACAATATATTTGCAACATTGTCTCAATCATAGAAGCCTCAGGAGCTGAAGCAAACAGCAGACTGGGCCAGACTACTAAGGGTAACGTTGTTTCATTATAGAAGCCACGAGCTAAAGCAGAGAGGAAGTTTCGTTACCTGCCTAGGCCTCAGCTTAAAGGAACAGTATATCAATTATAGAAGATAAATAAACCCCAGAAACCTGCTTTCAGCCAGCCTTGCTGGGACAATGGGTCAATGGGAGCTGTGGGCAGTCTGAAAGCCTAAAAACACCCCTCAGCCCAACACCCACGCTGGCCACACCTCAGTGGGGTGAGGGACCCCACTGGGGGGCTTGGCCAGCCTGCAGACAGCCATCAGCCCCTCACCCAGGTTGGCCAGGTACCCCAGTAGGGACCCAAAACCTGAAGGGACTGTGGGCAGCGTGAAAGTCTGAAAATGGCCCTCAGACTTGCACCCAGGCTGGTCACACCCCAATGGGATGAGGGACCCCACTGTGGGGCTTGGCAAGCCTGCAGACAGTCATCAGCCCCTCACCCAGGCTGGCCAGGCATGCCAGCAGGTGGACATCCCCTGAGGGGTCCCAGACTGCGAGAGGGCACAGGTCGGGCTGAGGGACCTCCCGAGTGCACAAATTTTTGTGCACCAGGCCCCTAATGTTTAAATAAATGTTTTGACAATATTTAACAAAATAATTTTATTGAGTTTATTGAGGTGACATAAATTAATAAAATTGCATAGTTTTCAAGTGTACAATTCTATAATATATCCTCTGAATTATACCAAACCATTGTCTGTCTATGAGGTTTTTTGTTTTTTTCTTAGTCCTTCAAATTTTTCACCCAGTCTGCCAAACTTCTTCCCCTCTGACAATTATTAGTCATATCACAGCTATGATACTGTGTTGATGAAGATGTGGAGAAAAGAGAACTCTCTTGCACTGTTCGTCAGAATGAAGGTTGGTGTAGCCACTATAGAAAGCAGTATGAAGTTACCTAAAAAAATTAATAGTGGAACTACCATATTTTCCAGAGATTTCACTCCTGGGAATATAACCGAAGAAATCTGAAACACTAATTTGAAAGAATATATGCACTCCTATGTTCATTGCAGCTTGATTTACAATAGCCAA
>PVJC01006062.1:0-56449 GCA_004026665.1 Murina feae | reverse complement strand
AAAATATCAAGGATGTGAATAAATGGGGAAACGTTGAACTCGAATGCCCTTCCATTCCTGTGTGTGGTGGAGAGAGTGAGGTTTACAGGTCAGTCTCCCCAAGAGCTTACCTTTTCCAACTTCCTAGAGTGTCCCCAGGAATCAATAAAGAGTTAAGATGCGACTTAGGAGTCCGGTCACACCCACATGGTCCCAAATCCCAGGTTGCTGCATCCTGAGAATCAAATTCCTTCTCTCTAAATGGAGGTGACAACAACCTGAAAGGGTGAATGTCAAGGAGAACGTGGAGTTACAGAGTGTAGCGCTGGGAGTGTTTATGAGATGAAAATAAAAGTGACTATAAATAGACTCCTCATCATGAAAAACAGCAGGTCATTGAGATGCGACCCACAAGCATGCATCCCAAGAAGTAGCAAAAGTTAAATCTTTGAGCTACAAAAACAACTGATGGCTTTAGAATACCGCAAACACTTGGTACCCAGATGGTGAGGTATGACACATTTTTTGAATTAAAAACAATAAATAGTTACCTTCAGAACAGCAAACCTCAGTTCCTATGCTTTTAAGAAATGTAAAATCAAACAGAGAGGCATAAACGATAGTAAAGATGCCACGACCATCCAATTTGCTCTTTACTCTGCTTATTATGTGCAGGGGAATTTTTGGAGCAAAACATGAATGAAGGAAGATTGTACTTTTATTTTTTCAAAAACACACACAAACATGATTGTATGCAAACCGTGTTTCCAGCTTTGGGTTAGATACACAGGAAGGTGGAGCTTACCATTTGGGGAGGACACATATGAAAGAGTTAACAAGTCAGAAAATGATAGAGGTGCTGAGGAGCCCTAAGTTAAACAAGCAGGACCCCAGGATAGAGAGTCACAGGAGGTTGCCACCCATGGAGAGCCATCGAGAGGAGATTGACCTTTGATCTGGGAGCAGAAGGATGGTGAAAACAGCCCCACGATGATGGGACATGAGGCATGGGAACGGGTGGATTTAAGTTGGAGAGGTTTCAGTCAACTTGGTGACTGATTCATAAAGAGATTAGGGGAAGGAAGTTACTAAGAATGATTCTTAGGGTTTTTTTTTGTTTATTTGTGTATGTGTGTGTGTAGACAACCGAGTAAATCCAGTGAAACTTTCGGAGGGAAGGAAAAGCCAGAGAAGTGAGGACTAACGTGAAAATCAGGAGTTTGGGTAGATAGCTTGAGAAATATTATGTCCAAGACCATTTACGTAGTTGGATTCATGGGACTGCAGTAAAAAAAAAAAAAAAAGACACATACAGATAAAAAATGCCATTTTGGTAGTTACTAGTGTTAGACGACACAGCGCCCAAACAGAAGAGAAGGGAGGCGCAGCCTCAGAGGGACCCTTATGCCCCTGGCTTCATTCATCTCTTTCTGGTGGAGCAATTCTGGTTTGGTTGGAAATCTTCTTCTGGCTGATCTGTAACGCAAACCTAACCAACAAGCAAGGGGCATCATGTGCAAGGCATGCTGGGAAAACATTTGTGTTTTTAAAGGGAAGTGTTCACATTTGGAATAGTAAGACAATTATTTTATTTATAGAAAATGCAGAGTCTGTTGCTCTCGGAATTAGCACAGTGAGGTTCTGAGGAAACGTGCTAGGCTTTTAGGTTTCATTCAGGGCCTGGAGCAGCCCCTCCCTGCTTACTCAGAATTCTCTGTTTGCATTTCCGAGTTTCTGTTTCCACCTGGAGACCAGGTTCCTGGAAAGTTCTGGCATTTGTTTGTGTGCTTGTGTATTTTGCTGTCTCGTAAAGTGTACTGTGTAACTGAAATTTTTTACAATATAAAAGACATACAGAGAGAGAGGGCATCAAGGGGATAAATGGTGATGCAAAAATAAGCAAGCAAGCAAACAAATACAATTCAGAGAGGATGGTTTTAAATGCAGTCACAGTAAATGAGTAACTGGGTATTTTTCAAAAATAAAATTTAGTGAAAAATAGGGTTTATTTTTCTTGATTTATACCAAAGTTATTTTGGCCACATCACCCCCCAGAATGACCACTGATGGCAGAAAATACCAGAAAAAACTGGATTCCTGCCTGTGACCTCATTGCAATGCAGACCTTGGGACTGATAGGGTGTGGGGTTTGTAAATCTATGCTCTGAAGTTTTAAAAAGCCATTGAACACTATGCTGCTGCTTGCCAAAGACTCTGAAGAAGGTTGAATGGATTTTCAAGTCTGGTTCTCTGTGTGTCATCATCATTCTCTAAATTGAATTCTTTAAGTTTGCTGAAATGTAAAAGCTCGCCTAAAAATTTATTGCTTTGTCTATTTAATATGGCGATTTGAATAATACCAGAAGAAAATGGAAGTACAATTATACGCGTCTTCTAAATTCAGAGCTAGTCTGATGTGCTATTTTTATATGTATTGTTAGCTCAGAGCTCAGATAGGATTTAGCATTCAAATATCTCTTCAACACAGAAAGCAGCCATCTGAGCCAGCGAACTCCATATCTGCACTTGGCAAAAAGGGTTTCAATTAGAATAATAAAATTTTATCCTAGAAATAAAAATTCAATATGCGAAAAATAAGAATTATGAACAAGTGCTGAAGAGGAAGGCCGTTCTTCGGTCAGCCTTGACATGCATACACACTTTCTTTCTCTTCATCTTCTCACTCCCGTTGTTCAGAAACTCTTCTTGTCATAATCAGCCCCTAAAATACAGAACATGCAGAGTAGCCACCACTTCTGAGTTTCTGAGAGGCCACACGGCGGAGCTGAGTGTTTTTTTGAACAATTACCTGTGAAATGAAGAAGAGGGACACTGACAGTACCTACACATGACACCAAGTATGCATCACAGTTCACGAAACTCTACGCCAATTATCAAGCCAAACCAGCCGCAATAGTGTCCTCCGGGAATGAAATTTGTAGTTTGGATTTGGGTTCAAATGAGAATAAGAATCATTTGCTCATACACTCCATATAGGGTGTGTGGCTACTTGCTCAATGGCTACACAGATAAAAAATGTACACGCGTGTACTGTCATTTATATAATTGGCAACACACCTAGAAGTGCATTGGAAATATCATGACCTTGTTTTCTCTGCAAGTCTCTGAAACTCAGGAGAAATAAATGCCTGAACCGCGGTCTCATAGTTGGTGACCAGGGTGGAATTCTTTTATGTCTCAAACTCCAAACAACGTTTTACTTGCTTTTAAAAAAAACAGGTCGTCTCTTCCATTTGATTAAATTAAAATCTCAGCATATAATGTTTTTAAATGGTCATATGTTTTGGAGAATGATAAAAATTCTTTTTTTAAAATTAACTTAAGTGGCAAAACAGTTCTCCCAGTTGTACCTGTTGCTTTATTCATCTTCCATATCCCCAGAATTATGGATGTTCACTTAAAGGCAATGGATTAAATACTTTCAACATTAAAGAAAAATTAAAAACAGAAAACAAAGGCAATGGATTAAAAATATTCCTTTAAGTAGGAAGATATGTCTCATTGTCAGGAGATTATTATGTATAGTCACTGCCTAAAGAAAAATTGTTAACACTTACATGGCAATAATAAATATGCAAGATGTACGGACGCTGATGACAGATGACTGAGGATTCCTTTTATTTGATTTTCCCTGATGCAGTTGAGATGGTGCGTCATGAAATTACATTCTAAGAGTGCTCCCAAATTCTAAGAGTGCACTCTCAAACAGCCCTGCGAATCACATCGAATAAGAGACTAATCGAAACAGTTTCTACTTCCATACTATGAGGCAGGCACAGCATACATTCTCTTGTTAAAAAGAAAAGAAATACTGTGATTTTTTTTTTGTCCTAACAGCGATCTTTGCGAATAAGCACTATCATCTTGTTATCAGATGAGGAAGCAGAGACTTAACAGATTCCATGACATTTGCCCCAAAATAACAAGACTGGCTATGGTGCAGCTAAAATGCAGGTCCAGAGCTCTTTCTGCAGAAATTATGGTGTGTGTTTTTCTATTAGGTTAGCAAGTGACTCATTCAAATGAGTCACACATCAAGTTTCCTATGATTCAAACTGACAGGTGGCTCATAGAGGATTTTTAACTCGGGCATTTTTACAGATTAAAAATAGTAAACAAACCAAAGAAAACTTAGAGTTCCATCTTTAAAGTGCAGTGTGTCTGTGTATATGCTTATCTATCTATCTTGACATATATTCACAAAGTACTGAGGCTATTTCAAGATTTTAAACTATAAACTATTTAAAGAGTTGAAAATTCAGAGAGATATAGTTCTACACTTAGAAACTATGTTTACTGCTATGAAAACCCCAAGCAGAACCCCTGCCTGCAATGCAGTGTGTAAACTAAAAAACATTTAAGTGGAGTATGAATGTGAATTATGACTTTATCTCTTCTTACCCACGTGAACTTTGTCAAATATCTCCTATCATTGTTGTGTGTCAGTGTCCTTACCTGTAAATAAGAGAAATAGCTCCATGAAATAAGAGAAATATTACTACAGAATAAGGGAAAGGCTACTTCAGAGGCCAACGTGGGAATTTAGCAAGACTCTGCATGTCAGCTTTCATCCACGATTACTTCTCAATATTTGAAAGCTTTCTTATCTGTATTCAGGGTGTTTGCCTACTTTAGGGATGTGATTTTACTATGAGGGATAGGTTTTAATAAATAGCGAATGTTAATTGCCTGTGAATCACAGTTTGTTGAATTAGTCAGGATAGTTTTTTTTTTCTTCCTGCTGTCAGGGGCTAAACATAATCTTTTTCTTTTTTCATGAAAGGTAGTCATTGGATGGGTGGAGGCAGTCATTGGGGGGCTGGTAAGAGATTGGGTGGGGGAGGTTCTATTCCATAAAATGACTCAAAAGCACAGGCTGGAGAGGCTGGCCTACTTCCTAGCTGTGCTATTTGGGATACACAGTCTCCTGGGCTGTGGAGGCTGAGTTCCTGCTACATCCTGACATACTAAGCACTTCTTGGTGCAAGTGTTACGTGATTTTTCCAACTTTAACACTTCCCATTGTTTACTGCTTATACACATACAATTAAGTCATTTGATAATTATCATTAAACGGTAGCCCTTACTGTGAACTCTTATTTCTGCGGGACTCTTTCTTAAAAACTGATTTTAAGTTGATTATCAATTATTTCTAGGTTGCTATCATAATAATCAATCAGATAACATTGTATTTTTATTGCTAAAATATACATTATTTGTACTGGTACTTTGGTTATATAACTTTGGCTCAAAATCAATTAATTTAATAGAGGGATCTTTGTTTTTTCTTAACTTTAATGAAATATATTTGCTGTTTTAACACAAGTGTAATGTTGGCTATAGATTTCAGATTAATAGCCCCTCCAGGAAGGACGGGGGGCTGGTAGGTAGGATGAAGGAAGGTATGAGTCTTTTTGCCCTCATCATCCCTGAAATAGTTTTCCTTCTGAAAGTGGAGTGTCCACCAGCCTTGGCCTCACTTAGCCTGGACTCTTCCTTCACAGGAAGACATTAGTGTGAGAAAGGGGCTCCCTCTGACTTGGGCCACTGACCTCTGCCTGCCGTGGTCGCCAGCCCTGCTAAGCAACTCCCTGGTCTTCTTATATGAGATCTTGTTTGCCTGGGAGCCTTGTCCATGATCCAGACAGAGAGGTGGACGGGGTGGTATCAGGCCTCTGAGAAAGTCTAGTCCTGTGCAGACATTCTTCAGAAAAGGAAAGTGTAGCAAATCCAGGACTGAAGAGGAATTTGATAATTGCAGAACGTGTACCCAATGTTTTGCTGGGACTAAAGGGAACCAACAACCTGCATTGGAATTTCGAGCCTCTGTTTGTCCTTCAGGGCAACAAGTGCAAGCCCTGAAGTTTGTGACTGACCCCCGCAGGGCCATCCTGTTTGGGCTCCTCTCCTTCCGATGCTCCCATTGGTAGGCAGGCCCTCTATCGGTCCCTATGAACAGGGTTGAGAGTCTACACAAATCTTTAAAGTAAAAACAGCCAGCTGGTCTGGACACCATCTCGAATAAGTCACCTTGCTCCATGTGGAAGTGACTGCGTCCTTCAACAATTTTATTCTAAGAGTTCCTGTCAGGCCGGTGAGAATAGAAATTGAGCTGCCATGGGTGTGTGTGTGTGTGTGTGTGTGTGTTCTTTATTTCTGGAGGCGGGCAAGACCATTCCCAGTGCCCTAGATGCGAGGAGTTCTGGTTTTGAAGTCAAGGGAAGGTCAAATGATTGCTTTAAAGACTCTCACGCTTCGCTAAGACACTGGATCTGATAATTGCCTGACAAACACTAAAAGCAAATGGATGTCAGCTGGGAGGGAGTCCGGAGTCACACTCGGCAGGACTCTGTCTGCAGAAAGATGTTGTCGCGGACACAGTTGAAGCCAAAGCAGCGAGGGCACAGCACCTGCAGCGAAGGCAGCCCCAGCCAGGAGCTCTCCACGGCGTGGGGGACAGCTTGGAATCGGCGCCCCAGAAAGAAGTGTCTTGCTGACCAGGGAGTCGGGCCTGATATTTATGAAGATGCGACTTTTCTTTTCATTTCACTTTAGAGTGACTCGCACCCCCTGGTCTCCTCCTTGTCTTCCAGGGGAGCCTGTCTGTTCCGAACCCAGATGGGTCTCATTGTCTGATTCATTGACGTATGGATTACTGCGAATTTTAAAGTCAATATGCTAAAGGCTCAAACTCCTCACTTCCTGATGCTTGCAAGTGTTTTAATCCAGAAATAACTCTGGTCTCCTTGTCATCGCGACTTCAAATGATGCACAAAAAGCCTGTCATTTCAAGCCATCTGCAGCCTGGGTAAACACCACTTTCAGAACATGGCAGCGGTCCTTTGTGTAAAACCATTCACAGGCCTGTTATTGTTTCTACCCCCAAAATGCATAAAATAATGATCTCTCCTCCAATTAACTTCCATGCCAAATGCTGCGAATGTGGGAAGACACAAAGAGAAGTTTACTGGTTATTATGTTGGCAGCGGTCCACCTACCAGTTGCTAAAGAAAGGTTAACATGAATGAGTCAGGCTGAGTAGATGGAGAGCATGGGTTTAAGCATGATCTGGAGACAACTGCAGGGACAGGGTCACTTGCATCTGAAGCTTTTCAGTGACATTGACATGGAGATGCGTCCATTGTTGTTGCCCAGGGAGTTAGAGTAGGTGGACATGTTCACCTCCATCTCGTTGGCCAGTTCACATGAGCTTCATCAGTCAGTCCTCAAATGCCCCTTCCCACTCCCACTCTAGAAAACCCAACACATTTGATTGTGATATAATGGGGCTAAGGAGAAGGTCAGCAGGGTTCAGGTTCAGCAGGCTTCTAGCGGTGGTCCTATTACTCTGAGGAATAATGCTTATTAACCTTTCTGGGAAACATTTCATGAACTTTGTAAAAATAAGGCACTTCGACTCACAGAATTCTAAGTTGCTGTTTAAATTCTGCAGCTCCAAATGGAATTCAATCAAAAGAAAAGTGGACACGTGTTTGATTTTTCAAGGGGATGAACAACAAAAAACAAAACCCGGAAATAGTATGAAAGTTTAAGGCCACTTTGGTTGACAAGTTTAATTGAAGCCTATTATTTGTTGTAGAATGTCAAGGAGGTCAAGACCTCATCATTCCAGAGCTGAGGGGAATGGGGGGGGGGGGGGGGAGAGAGAGAGAGAGAGAGAGAGAGAGAGAGAGAGAGAGAGAGAGAGAGAGAAGATGAATCAAGGATAAAGAAACACACAAGCCCTAACCGGTTTGGCTCAGTGGATAGAGCATCAGCCTGTGGACTCAAGGGTCCCAGGTTCGATTCTGGTCAAGGTCATGTATGTTGGTTTCAGGCACATCCCCGGTAGGGAGTGTGCAAGAAGCAGCAGATCGATGTTTTTTTCTCATAGATGTTTCTAACTGTAAAATATCAATAAAATATATTTTTTAAAAAAGAAACACACACAAGGAAAAAGATGAATTCTTCTAGAAGGAGTGGATAAGTAAAATATTGGCAGAGGCGAGAAGCAATAATAGAACTAATTGCTCTGTTTGGAAAGAAAAGGAAGTCGGTAGGAAAGTAGTGAATGCGGTGGGACAGTGGGAGGATTTCTCCCTTGCAGCATAGATGCTCACTGCTCTTCTCCTTGGGGAGGCTGGTCGAACCCAAACACTTGCCTACACTCTTTTGCCTTGAAACAAAAGCCTGTCTGAGCATGCTCCCGGGGGGTTGCTGAGCCCGGAACGGATCTGAACTTGGGGCGTTTGCAGGTCTAGGCTGCCTCAGACAGCCGGGTGTGTTGGTGAGAGGCAGCCAGCAGGCCAGCTGTGAGGAGTTGGGGAAAACAGACTAAAATGAGTTACAGCGAGGTTTCATGAGTCACGGAAATGCTCATGCATATTCATACAATCATGGCATTGAAATCTTTTCCCAAAGAAATGAAGCCAAGAAGGGAGACGAATGTGCACACGCAACAGAGTGTGACCAAAGAACTTTGTCTGTGAACTGGGACCCATGCAGGAGGCAGCCGTCGGTGTTCTGCTCTCACATGGATGTTTTTCTCTCTCACCCTCTCTCTCCTTCTTTCTCTCTCTAAAATAAATAAAAAATATTTTTAAAAACCCACAGAAAAGAACATTTTGTTTCAACATTTGTCAAATATCTATTGATAACACATGTGGATCTATTTAATTTCATTACGGCCAGAGAACCCATTTTGTATGCTTTCCATGCTTTTAATCATTTCAGATTTGATTTATGAATCATTATATGGTCTGTCCTCATGATGTTGCATATGCATTTGAGAGATTTTCAGGTCTTCTATATCTTTGCTCATTTTCTGTTTACTTATTCATTGATTACCAAGAGAATATATTTCTTGGTATTATTGTTTCAATTGTTTTGGTAGTGACTGCAATATGTTAACCTTCTTAATGTACTCAGAACTCATAACTTACCACTTCAGATAAAATGTAAAAGCCTTACAACTACACAAAATAGTAAAGGATGTTTTGTAGTTTCAGTAGGGGGAAATAAAAAATGGGAAAGGCAGACCCCTCTCTCCTTTCCCTCCTTCCTTTCTACCTTCCCTCCTCTTTCTGGTGAACCCTACACAAATCTGTATTTGGATACTGGATGCTTTAAATACCCAAACAGAAGATTTTGTTGCCAGTATTACTTCTTGAAGTAAATGTAGTAAGTACTATGTTTTCCTATAAACATGGGTGAGGCAGATTCATGATTAGCTAAGTATCTGTTACTGTTATAAAAGTTACAGCGTACAGAAATAAAAACTCAGGTAATATGTTGCAAATTATTTGAAATTCATATTTAATGAATGAGGTAATGGAGATAAAACCATCAGCTATGTGTAAATATTTGGAAACACAAATTCTGGAACACTGCTATTTGGAAACTCCTAAAGAACAACATGCAAAATGTATGAGTTTAGAACAAAGTGGGCAGATCTCATGACCTGACCTGCCGACTGACAGAGGTTGCAAATGCCAAAGTCCCAAAAATCTCATTTATTGAATAATAAAGGAGTCCGTGGAATAATCGCCGAGACATTTGTTTTACTTACTCCTACAGTCAAAGCTTACACAATGATTGACTTGATGCCTCTTTCAAACAACCCAGCTGGTTGTCGTGTTAGAGATATCACCCAAAACAAAAAACACCTATTTTTATTACAAATGCCACAAAGTCAATATGCATCAATTAAAAAGAAATATTGTCAATGCATTTAATCTTTTGTTTTTTTTTGAAGTCAGCTCTCCACAAAATATAAAAGTCTATGAAGATGTTTAATAACAAATAATACGACCGAAGAGAAGAATTCGAGGCTTACTGACTTCATGACAGGAAGCACAGATGGGGGAGTATGGTAGGAGGTTGGGAAGAGGTGGTGTCGACACTGCCACTGCCCAGTGACGCACCCTTCTGCACAGTAAGCTGTCGTGCTGAGGGCAACACGTGGGGCCCTCGATAACCCATGAACATCGATCAGTAAGATGCACTTCATAACGTGTTTCAAGTTGTCCCTTGTGTTCATGCCGGATGCTTCTTGACCGACAGTGTGTACAAGCAACTGGCTGATGCTGAAGATCCCTGCTTTCTCCACCGACACAGTCTTGCTCCGCACAAGCTGCAGATAAACTTCATGCTTACCCTTGGCAACCTGGCAGTTTCCAGCACATCTTGCTAGCAAGGTAGCTCGCTGGGAAAAGTCTTAGTTTATAAAGCAATGCTCTGTGAACCGTGTTGTTGTTCTTGTCACTACAAAATTGAAGTTAAGAGGTTAAACAAATTGGTGTTAACAGATTTGATTCTCTTCATTGTCAGAACACACTGGCTAGTAGCGTTCTGAACTAATATATTTTGAATCTTATGAAGAGACTATTGAAATACATTCTATAAACATCATAATACACATATTCCCGAGCAAGTGAAGCAGAACTGAATATAAAACCATTTTCTTCCCGCCGATCTGCAGACTTTACTAAGTAACTGGACCTGCAGCAGTGACTGCAAGAGTCCTTAGCTGACATATGACTTCAAAGTCTACTGAGATTTCTTCTACAATTTTGATTGGGATGTTTTGCTTTTTTATCAGAAAATGTGGTTACATACTTACGTTTTACAGGAATAAGTACTCAAAATAAGGAATTTCTACTAGTGCTTGATATCGCAATACCTTACCAAGGTTGCACCTTTCTCCGGACATCCAAGCTTCCTTTTTGTTGTTGTTGATTAATAAAAGCATTTTGCCCTCGAATTAAGGAACTTACTTTCAGGCCTGCATTTTTGTTATTCAGTTAATTTATTATAACTTGTTTCATTGGTTTATCTTATATTTATTTTTTTATATTTAAATTTAATTCTGTTGTTTGGTTTTCAGTGCATTAATTTTAATTACATTTTTGGCAAGATATTTTAATTTCCCGTGTTGGTTTTTCCTAAGTTCATGGATTTAACAAATTCCAGTTTGTATGAAGCTAATACAAGATGAAAAAAAGAAACACTTTTGGAAAAAGAAAATCTAGAAGGGAGTATTCATGCTACCAAATATTTTAACTTAGTCTAAAATTCTTTAAATAAAACATTATGCTACTGACAGACAAGTGGACAGAATAGAAAATGCAAAAATAGATGCACGTGCATATGAAAATTTAGTACATGATAAAAGTGGCGTCTCGAATCATTAGAGCATATGTGAACTTTTAAAATAAATGATACTGGGCAACTGGTGTTTTTTTCTTTTTTGAAAAAAAGTTAAAATTATATCAAATATATGTACAAGAAAATAGAATATTTTCTAAATCAGTATTTCTCAACCCAGAAACTAAAAGGGCTAAAATATTTTTGAAAAGGAACTCATTTGGAGCAATCACAAACTACTTTATTTTAAGCTTTGTCTATAAAGCTGTGGTATTCAAGATAGTGTGGGATCAGCAAAGGGACAGTCATAGCTACAGGGAAAAGCACAAACTCCAAGAATCAACCATCAAGACATGGCCAGTTGCTATTTGGTAAATTGCAAATACAATCCAGAGGATAAAGATTACTCTTTTCGAAACATGGTTTTGAACTCGCCATGCTCAAAACCGTAAATCTTCTAGAATAAAACATAGCAGATGCATTTCAAAGCATTGCACAAAAACCTGGTCCAGGAAAGAAAACATTGATAAATTGGACTCCATCAAAATAAAAACAATTCTTTCTCTGAAAGACACTGTTAAGAGAACAAAGAGAAAAGTACAGACGGGAAGAAAATATTTGAAATAAGATCTGAGAAAGAACTTACACGCAGAACCTATAATTACAATCTGTGGTTGTTTCTTTAATACCTTGATTCTTATAATGGATCGTCTGCATCTACTAAGGAGAAAGGACAGCGTTGCCCCTAAATGAGGGAAGTCTCTTTGTGTGTCTTTTCTGTCTTGGATTCTAGGTTGCCTTGTGGACTTCATCCTTCTCCTTCAAACGCATTTAGGAACCTACTCAGGGAATTAATTCAGCTTTGCCGTGTAATCTTAAAATGAAGTCTCTCGAGTAAAATGGAATCCAAACTAGTGAGAACATGGAAGTGGAAGAATCAGCGGGGGATCAATCCAGAATCAATTTCTGGCAGTCTTAGGAAGGAAAATATGAGGGTGCAATGTTGTTTCCTTCTTAACATCTGACGGGCAGCCTAATCATTCTAAATTTTCCATAACTGCTCCTTTTTATGAATCATCCTCAAATCTATAGCAGCTGTCATGTTCTCCCCCCCTCATTAGGTGAAATACAGTGAATGACTTTAAAAGAGAGATTCACACTGGTCCGATTCCTATTATCTGATGGCTATTGTTGGGGAAGAATGGAAATCTTATAATGATTAAAAAAAACACACACAACAGCTGTGCTTGGCAAAGCTGAATCTCTGTGACTCTAGAGGGAGAAAAAAAAACTCAAATTAGATGTGAATGAATACCTGGGTGCTGTTCACAACGACGAAGGAGAGAGTGGGAGGATAAAGGACCCAAGGCGGCTGCCATTGAGATGTCTAACACCACCTAGAAGTCTGTGTCAGAGGAATGTCACCAGCCCTGGTGATGGTAAAGGCATTTCAGGGTGTGCCAACCTGGCATTTCAATGCTGACATGCCCTTTTTCTCATGCAGGAGCCCACGAAGGTAAATGTTACAGTTCTACGGAAGATAAATGACAGGGGCAGAGAGTTCACGTCCACAAGAAAGACACCTGCTCTTTGGTTCTCTAATTCTTTTTGGCATCTACACTTTTAATTTATTTGGTGGGGTCTTGCTTTGTAATATATGAGTTATAAGCGAAAGATTTTATATTCATTTATTCTGATTTTCTGTGAAACCTTCTTGATCCTTTTGGTCTCATTTAATTTTCAATATGCTCCATTTGCTCTAAAAAAAATGCTCTGTTTTGGACAATACATTATACCATTTCCTTGATTATGAAATCATCCTCATCTAACTTCAGAGGGATTTGAACCAGGGCTGTCTTTGGATGTCAAGAGCACAAACAATCCATCTCACCTCCGGGGACCTAACCTTTCCTAGTTACCGGGAGATGGCAAGAGCTTCTGACTCCAGGAGTCAATCTCGTTGACTCAATCATTCACAATGTGGCCTGTTAAGGGGGAATGTCAGGGCTTGAGACCACGCTTTGTGTTAATCTGCTGTATAACCTTGGCCAAATTATTCATATCTCTGTATCTCATTTCCCTGATCTTTAAAAGGAGCAATAGCAACTGCTTCACGGGCGCACTGGGAAGATTAAATGAGTTAACGTATGTAAATCACTTTAAAATGATTGGTGCATATTAAGTAGAATATTTAAGTGATGTTACCTTAAATTAAGTTCTCTGCACCAGCTTCATTGCATTGAGACAGACATTTAAGCTCTTTTCTTTTTCTTCATGTCGTTATGAAGAATAATTACCAATTGTTTCAGGTTTTCCACCAGAACCTATATTTTGCCCTCGACTCACTTTTCCTCTCACACTCTTGGCACCCCACTTTCTCCCACGCAGAGTCAAAATTTCTTTCCCGTGCTGATTTCTGGTCAGTTTTGAGTATATCTAAAATGCTTCTGTGTTTCATAGGCTTTCCAATCGTAATTGAATATCCTCTGCATGTTAATCATAACGGTCAAAATCCTGTGTGTCTTGAAGAGCGTAATGCAATGTGATAGAACTCATGAAAGAGGAACGCCTTCCATTCCCACCTTTTCCAAGTGGTTTTTGTATGCCTAACCCACATTTGAGTTTCACAAAATTTCCTGTTGACAAAGAAACAGAAATAAGACTCATAAGCGGAGTGTACATGTACAGACTGAAGTAAAATAGAAAAAAGACAATTCTAAGTCAAAAGTTAGAAAGATTCATTGGACTTATAACAAGTTTTCCAGAATAAGATGGACAAGAGTTATTGGTGTGTGTGTAATGGAAATGGGGGGCCAGTCAAGGGATGGTAGATGGGAAAATAAAAATTTAAGTCCCTCTTTCTGTGAGCTTTTTATTTATTATTATTATTATTATTATTATTATTATTATTATTTTCCCCGAGAGAGTAGAAGGGATAGGGTGGGGTGGGGGGGAGAAAGAAAGAGAGAGAGAGAGAGAGAGAGAGAGAGAGAGAGAGAGAGAGAGACATGTGAGAGAGACACATTGATTGGTTGCCTCCAGCACACCCCCAACTGGGCCTGCGGATTGAACCCACAACCCTCCTATGTGCAGACTGATGCTCTAGCCACTGAACCACCTGGCCAGGGTGAAGTTGTTTTTTAATGAAATTAATGTATAAGCAGGTGCCCGCCCTAATGCAGGTGGGCCTTGTCTAATCAGCTGAAGGCTTCAATCGAGTGAGGCTGACCCTCCCCCAGGAAGAGAAAAGCTGCCTGCTGCCTGTCTTTGAGAAGGAGCAGTGGCCCTCTCCTGCCTGCAGACTAGAATGAAAACATTAACACTTTCTTTTTTATTTTGTTCATCCTCCCCTCAGGATATTTTCCCATTGATTTTTAGAGAGAGTGGAAGAGAGAGGAAAGACAGAGAGAAACATCGATGTGAAAGACACACATAGATTGGTTGCCTCCTGCATGCACCGCACGCTGACCAGGGTCGGAGCCAGGGAGGAACCTGTAACAAAGGTATGTGCCCTTGACTGGAGTTGAACCCAGGACCCTTTGGGCCACAGGCCAATGCTCTATCCACTGAGCCAAACCAGCTAGAGTTCTGGGAGCTTTGTCAATGTGAAATACCAGGTGTACGGGTTCATAGTGTAATTTTGTAATCAAAGAAAACACGATAATTTCAAGAGAAACATCAAAAGTGCTTTATTCAAAGTAATGTCAATCGCTAGCTACATATTTCCCCATCTTTTAGGTAATTCGTGGATACTGTCCTAATAGAATTTTTCTTGTTTTGAGGCAGACCATTCAGAGACCCAATTTTCCACTTCTTTGTACGTTTCGAAGTGCTGCTCAGAAAGTACGTGTGCTATTGATGGGAACAAGTGGTCATCTGAAGGAGCAAGGTCTGGTGAATATGGCCAGTGGGTTCATACCTCCCAGGCAAGATCTTTTAATGTGTCTTTAACTTAAGGTGACCAGACTTTAACATTGGTAAAGCGGGACACCATTGACCGCTGGGCTGCCGAAAACCGTATATTCCCTTCCCGTTCTGCCACCGTTCCCTAGCTTGTCATGCATTCTTTCCAAAAATCGGGACTTTTTAAAAATGCTGCGTGATGTGGGACAAATTGTTAAAAATCGGTACTGTCCTGCCAAAGGCAGGACGTCTGATCACCTTACTTTAACTGGATTTGAAGTGTGTGATGGTGCGTCATCATAGGCAAACTTATTTTGCAGTGTCTTCTGGCCCATTCTGGTTGTTTTACGATCAAAGTGTTATTCAAGTTGATTATTTGTTGTCAGCAGTGATCAGTATTAACAGTTTCATCTGGTTTTAGAAGCTCATAATACACCACACCTTCCTGATCCCACCAAACGCAGAGCATTGTCTTCTTTCCGAAGCGATTTGGCCTTGCAGTCGATGTTGAGGGTTGACCTGGATCAACACATGATTCTGTGCATTTGGGATTCTCAAATTAAATCCACTTTTCATCGCAGTCACAATTCGATGCAAAAAAGACTTTCTTTCGTGCCGTTGAAGCAACATTTCACTGATGACTTTTCGGTTTTCCATTTGTCTTTCGTTCAGTTGATGTGGCACCCATTTTCCTTCCTTTAAAACCTTTCCCATTGCTTGTAAACGATCAGGAATTGTTTGCTGTGCAACGTTTAATCTTCCTGCAAGTTGTTTTTGAGTTTGACACCCATCTTCATCCAGTAATGCTTGTAATTGTTGGCCTTCAAACTTTCTCAGTTGACCTGGACGTTCTTTGTCTTTCACATTAAAAGCCTCACTTTTAAAGTGTTTAAGCCAGCGCTCACTTGAGATGGAGCATGTTCACCATAAGCTTCCCGAAGTTATGATCACTTTCAGCAGCACTTTTCTTCAAAATAAAGTAATTAATTAAAACTTCCCTCAAATGCTCTTTTTTTTGGCACAAAATTCAACATTTTTAAGCTTAAAAATATCTATGATGTTAACACCTTCAGAAAATTTGACATATGAAGTTTTGAAGCTTGCTGTCAATACAACAAAATAGCATACGTATCAAATCACATATATATCAACATATGTGTAACTCCATCTATTGAAAAAAATCCACATTTTTCAGAACATTTATTTACTAACGAAATTTCTGGTGAAGCATCTCACAGAGGGAAAAAGCAACATCATTCCATGGAGAGTATCTGCTTTAAAAATCGGTTCTTTCAATTCAGCATTTGGTTGGAATTGGACCCGTCTGTGTTCATTTTCAGTGTAACAGCCAACACCCTCCCTCCTCGCTCCGCCAGGGAGGACTGTGTCATCAGGCTGGCGTTGAAGGGCACTGTGCTGCCTGGACTGGTATGTCATCCTGTTCTCTTCTGTATGGACATAACCTGAAGGGAGTTGCTGATTACCGATGAGCTAAAGAGTCGCCACAGTGATTATTTTGAAGGTGGAGTGGTCCACAGGCAGAGGGGATTCCCCCGCCCCATGGGGTGACTATCCGAGTTCCTTCCTGATCACACCTCTCCCTCTGCTGCCCAGTTCCCTCCCTTGGACC
Source organism: Murina feae (assembly GCA_004026665.1). Classification (NCBI taxonomy): domain Eukaryota; kingdom Metazoa; phylum Chordata; class Mammalia; order Chiroptera; family Vespertilionidae; genus Murina; species Murina feae. The sequence continues at coordinate 39,771 of PVJC01006062.1, read as the reverse complement.
CCGATCTGGTCTTCAAACTTTTTCGGTTGACCTGGACATTCTTTGTCTAATTTCTGTGTTTTGCTTTTACAAAAGTCTTGGTCTGCTATAAAAATATAGAAGGTGATTACTTGATTTTTTTTAACAAATTGATTATGACTATCATCTCATTTCAAACACACACGTGACAAAGTTTCCTTAAGTGCACAGTCATTATCTTTGTAACTTTAATTCTGCCTGGTTCATCTAAACTAATAAGGGTTAGCACAGGAACTGGATAGCACAGGGGAGCAAATAGCTTCTGAACAGGCCTTGTTCTTTCTGCCCCGAGCCAATCTCCCAACCCCTTTGCCAAGGGTCCTTTCCTGTATCTTCCTGGCACCTCTCCTCCCTCAGCATCAGTGAGCTCTTCCCTCCCGTTTGTAGCTTAAATCAGCCCCTCTTTCCACGTCTCACAGCCCCTCCGTGGCCGTGCCCATGCATTCACAGCATTGTCTGCACTTGTGTGTCTAGTCTTCAGGAAGCTGTGGGAGAGGAGGACCTTTGCCCGCATCCATCTGTCAAAGCCTACCCATGCACAGCGCTGTGTGAGAGCTGGATGTGCAGCTGGAAGACAGCAACTGTCATCGAGCAGCTTTGAGTAAAGATGACGGGTTTCTGCCTTGGTGTTTGGATTAGATTCCGGAATAGAATCTGTAGCCCCAGTGGGAGTCCCTGCCCTCACATGCTCTCAGGTGGGAAGGAGGGCCTGCAAGCACAGCCCCTTGCTTCCCCTTCCCCAATATTTTTATTGATTTCTTTTTTAAATTTTGTTTTATTGCTTAAACTATTACAAAGAGTGTTAAATAAGTCTCCATTTTTCCCCTTGACCTTCCCTCCTCCTCCCCTACCCCCCAGCGTCTTGTGTCCATTTATTATGCTTATATGCATCCATACAAGTCCTTCAGTTGATCTCTTAACTCCCCACCAACCCTCCCGACCCTTCTAGCTGTAGTTTGACAATCTGTTCAATGCTGTTCTGCCTCTGTGTCTGTTTATGTTCATCAATTTATAATGGTCTTTATTATCCATAAATAAGTGAGATCATGTGGTATTTTTCTTTCATTGAATGGCTTATTTCACTTAGCATAATGCTCTCCAGTTCCATCCATACTGTTGCAAATGGTAAGAATTCCTTCTTTTGTACAGCAGCATAGTATTCCATTGTGTAGATGTACCACAGTTTGCTAATCCACTCATCTGCTGATGGGCACTTAGGCTGTTTCCAAATCTTAGCTATGGTAAATTGTGCTGCTATGAACATAGGGGTGCATATGTCCTTTCTGATTGGTGTTTCTGGTTTCTTGGGGTATATTCCCAGAAGTGGGATAGCAGGGTCAAATGGGAATTCCATTTTTAACTTTCTGAGGAAACACCATACTGCCTTCCATAGTGGCTGCATCAGTCTGCATTCTCACCAGCAGTGCAGGAGAGTTCCTTTTTCTCCGCATCCTCTCCAGCACTTGTCGTTTGTTGATTTGTTCATGATAGCCATTCTGATAGGTGTGAGATGATACCTCATTGTTGTTTTGATTTGCATCTCTCGGATGAGTAGTGACTTTGAGCATGTTTTCATATGTCTCTTGGCTTTCTGAATATCCTCTTTTGAAAAGTGTCTATTTAGGTCCTTTGCCCATTTTTTGATTGGATTGTTTATCTTCCTTTTGTTAAGTTGTATGAGTTCCATGTAAATGTTGGAGATTAAACCCTTATCCAGAGATAACATTGGCAAATATGTTCTCCCATGCAGTGGGTTTTCTTGTTGTTTTGTTGATGGTTTATTTTGCTGTGATGAAGCTTTTTATTTTGATGTAGTCCCATTTGTTTATATTCTCTTTAGTTTCCAATGCCCTAGGAGCTGTATCAATGAAAAAATTGCTTTGGCATATGTATGAGATTTTGTTGCCTTTAAATTCTTCTAGTATTTTTTTGGTTTCCCGTCTTACATTTAAGTCCTTTGTCCATTTTGAGTTTATTTTTGTGTATGGTGTAAGTTAGTGGTCTAGTTTCATTTTTTTTGCATATATCTGTTCAATTTTCCCAACACCATTTATTGAAGAGACTGTCTTGACTCCATTGTATGTTCTTTGTCAAATATTAATTGAGCATATTGGTTTGGGTCAATTTCTGGGTTCTCTAGTCTATTCCATTGATCTATATGTCTGTCCTTGTGCCAGTACCAGGCAGTTTTGAGAACAGTGGCTTTGTAATATAGCTTGCTATTTGGTATGGAGATCCCACCTACTTTGTTCTTTCTCAGGATTGCTGCAGCTATTCGGGGTCTTTTTTTATTCCAGATAAATCTTTGGAGAGTTTGTTCTAGGTCTGTGAAATATGCCATTGGTATTTTAACGGGAAGTGCGTTGAATTTATAGATTGCTTTGGGTAATATAGACATTTTAATGATGTTGATTCTACCAATCCAACCCTCTGGCCCTTTAAATACAGTTCATCATGTGGTGACCCCCAATCATAAAATTATTCTCATTGCTGCTTACTTCATAACTGTAATGTTGCTACTGTTATGAATTGTAAGTATCTGATATGCAGGATGGTCTTAGGCAACCCCTGTGAAAGGGTCATTCAACCCCCAAAAGGGTCACAACCCACAGGTTGAGAACCACTGGTTTAGATGAACCACAGAGAATTAACGTAACAATGATAATTAACGTTAAAGAAACTTTTGTCATGTGTTTGAAACGAGATAATAGTCATGATTAATTTGTTAAAAATATGTAATCACCTTATATATTTTTATAGTAGACCAAAATTTTTGTAAAAATGCAGAAATTAGGTATCTGACCTCACTTTCAATAAAATATTACATTGGCAAACATCAGCATTAAGCACGCATCCCCTATTCATGCATCATCCCTGGTAAAGGGGCCCAAGACACGAGGAAGAGCATTTGCATGATCTGCTTTCTGCCTCTGACATTTCCTAAGCCTTTAATCTCACGGCAGTTAGGCAGTTATTTAACTTCTCAGAGTGCGTTTCCTTGCCCGGGTAGACTGAGGATGTCACTGATGAGTGGCTGTGCAAGTAGTGTAATCCAGTTCCTGGATTATAGCAGGAAGTCAATAAATGGATCTCTTGCTCTTGTGTTTTTCATTTTCCTTCTCTTCCTTGAATAAGTGATTGGGCGCCTTTTAGGAGCCACCAGCTGGGATAGACTAGGAGACTTCCAGATGACTCAGCTGGTCTTTGTAAGCACCCATGGTCTGATGATGGGCAGACGTGTCCGCAGAGACTGGACAGAGGGTCCTCTGTGGTGGTGGAGGCTCTGTGGGGCAGACAGAAGGCATTCATGGGCCACGTGGTGTCACCACACTGATATTTTTTCTTAAAGAAAAAAATTCTTTAATTTCTGGACATGACAGAAGGACCGGTCAGAACAAGGTCTGAGTCACAGTGTGCTTGAAGGCCTCACGCATTCAGTGTGGGGGAGCCCTAACCCCAAACCAAGACGGGGAGGGCGGGACGGGCTAAGGAGAGTGAGCGCAGTTGCGCAGAACATTTTCTTTAAGGAACCATTTTGGTCAAAATCCTTCCCCAACACATTTTGTTTACTGATTCATTCAATTCAAAATTTATATCTCGTGTGTAGTGATTATTTTCATCTAAAATTATTCATGCACACAATGGGGATTATGTGATTCATAGAAATAAAACAAGATGGCATTTTTAAAAACAAGTGAAGTGAACAATATTTCAATGTACTTTCAAACATGTTATACCTCCTAATTGTACATAACCCTTGCTGTCTCTTATCATTGTTATCATTCTATCCTTGCACAGCATGATTGAATACACGTGTTATAATTTAGCGTCTTTCTTTAACACTCTGTGAGGCAGCAAATTGAAGGTTTGGTTCTAAGTGTGTTTTATTCCATTGATTAAAATTAGGGGCTGCCATAGCTGAAGAAGCAGCCTCACAGTGATGGGCAGCTATAAATAGGAGACATGTGTGGTTTACTCTGTGCACTTCCCCATTCAGGCCGGAAGACGCGCATTACTTGCTTTTGTGTTTTGACATCTCTGAGTCTGTTCCATATCTCTCTCGTTATTATTTCTTGGTTCAATAAAATGTGGTCCTTTAGAGACATTTTTAATCCATTCTGCAGCAGAAAGATAAAGCCCTTATTTAAAAACGGGGAGATGACTTGCAAGAGGACAGACACAGGGCACACAGGCGCCGCAAAGATGCCCCACACAGTTAGTCATAGGGCAATGCGAGCACGTGAGATCCACTGCACTGCACTAGGTTGTCCTCACTCGGCACTCAGAGCAAACACACATGCACACACACAGACACACATACACACACACACCAGGGAAACCACATGCGTCGGTGAGCACAGGAGGAACTAGGCCCCATGCATAGTGCTGGTGGGACTAGAAAGTGGTTTGCTCATGGTGGCAACCAGTTTGGCATTTTGTCAAAAGTTAATCCTGGAAAGAACCATGTGGCCCAGCAATTCTACACCTCAGTACATAACCAAAGGACTTGAAATCAGAGACTCCAGCAAATCCTCACACATGAATGTTCATTGCAGTGCTGTTCACCATAGCCAAAGGGTGAGATCAGTCAAATGTCCATCGAGGAATTAATGGACAAACAAGTTGTGGCAGTCCATACAATGGAATAGAACTCAGCCATAAAATGCACTGATACCGGCTACAACACAGATGCGCCTTAAAAACATTGCTAAGTGAAAGAAGCCAGATACAAAAGGTCATGTAGTATATGATTTTTCATATAGAGCAGGTAAATCACAGAAACAGAGCATGTGGGTGGTTTCTGGGATCAGGGAGTGCAGGTATTTGTTTGGGGATGATGAAATGTTTTGAAATTAGACAGAGATGGTTGGTTTCATGAAATTGTGTATGTAGTTAGTGCCACTGAATTTTCATTTAAAATAATTTGTTCTGTGAATTTTACCTTAATGAAAAAAATCAAGTTGTATACAGATGATGTGTAATACCTTTTGTGTGTATGTTAAACTTTTAAAATGTATATATAGATCTGTGGGAAAAGTAAACAAAATAAAGCACTAGCTAACATAACTTTAACAAGTGAAAGCAGTTATTAACCAAAACATTGCAAAAATAGAAACTAAATGAGAAACACATATCAAAACAAAGACATTTAAAACACTCACATGTATTAATTTCACAAAATTCTATAGAAAGTTAGAACACTTAAATGGAATAACAGATTTTTCTAAATGGCACATAGGAAAATGTGAAAACGCCGGTGTCATCACAGTGAAGAAAATATGATTTATATAATTTGAATCCAGTCGAGATAGAAAACTTAAATATCAAGAACAATCAGCCCCAAAATGTAAGACGTTAACATGAGCAATAATATTGATTTAGTTATGGGGAAAGAGATACAAAAAGCGTTCTGGAGAAGCATCTTCACCTCTATTCTCCTTCCCTTTGTTTTCCTGTAAAATTTTTTCTTTGAAACCTTAATATGTAATGAACTTTTCTGTTAGGCTCCATTTGTATCTGTAATAAATCAGAAGTTGTCAGAGGCAGACTTCTTGGCTTTTATGTTTTCAGGTCTTACCCATAGTCTCAGCAGGGATCTGGCATGAGAAAACCAAAAGACAGTCAAATTCCATCAGTACAGATGCTATAAGTGCAAGTTGATGTGTCCAGTGTCCATGAGATCATGGGTATTATACTTGCTCTAAGAACAAAGGTCTTGTGATGGTGAGAACAATTAAAATGATTCTGTGTTGTTGAATTTATGTTGGTGAGGAAGGGATGAAATATGAAGTTGAAAAAGTTGGTAATAAACAACTTTGGAGGGAATTTCATCATGATATCAGAATTTGTTTCCCAGTGATTTATGAAGCAAACCAGCTTCGTCCACTCTGCTTTGGGGCCCACTGTGTCTGGTTCTGGGGATTCAGTCTCAGATGAAGCTGGCACAGCCCATCTTTCTGAGCCAGATTTTCTGTTTATGGTGAAGACAGTATGTGCAAAACAACTGAAAATGGACTGGCTAAGGAGTCAAAAGAAACCCGTGAAATAGCCAGTCAGCCCCTCCAGCAGATGTAAGAGAAAGCATCTTGCAGATTGACTGGTACAGTCTCTAAGGCAAGACCAGTTACATTAATTTACAAAATGAAATTGTCCGGACCCTTGTGTAAAGATTGTTAGAATTTCAAGAACACGGAGTATTGAGCCAAGTGTGAGCCTTTCTGAAGGCACAGTCCTCTGTGATGGCAAAGGCTGAATCCGACAAGCCAAATTTCGGGGAAGATTTGAGTTTTGAGCGAGCCTTTTATGCATTTGGCCGTTCATCCATCTACTTTATGTCTAAGTGAGTGTGCGAGGGAAGGAAGTGGCTGAGGCTCTGTCCTGTGGAACTCCCACTGTGTGGAAGAGCAGATGGTAGAAATGTCCACATCACAGGGCAGGTGTGAGAACACCTGCTAAAAAAAATCAAGCAGTGGATTGGACAGAGAGTGAGCAGGTTGGTTTATTTTGGAAATTGTGTTCGACAAAATCCTCTCTGCAGGTAGATTTAGGTGGAGGCATGAAAGAAGGGAGGGATCAAGTCAGGTATCTATCCATGGGCAAAGGGTTCCAGGCAAAGGAAAAAGCAGGGTCATCAGTCCTGTGTGTGTACCTTTTTGAGCGATGCAGCAATGACAAAAAGAGGCTGTGACCAAGAGAGAGGACAGCAGGGTGGGGCTGCAGTTCCAACCCTCTAACCAGGCTTTGGTCTTTCTGGCAACCAGCCCGCATCGGGTGCTGTTTAGGAGCCTTCAAGGGTCTTAGAGGGTCCGGCATCAGGAATCCAGAACATTCCTCTTCAACCCCCTCTCCTTGCTGTCCCTGCTCCCTCCTCTTCCCTCCACGCCTCCTTCCTCTGGCTCGTCTCCTTTCCCACCGGACCTTCCACACGTGGTCCCTGGCCTCTCCTCTTCATCCTCCTTCTCGTTGTCTTGGAATTACCTTTCGTGTTACGTTCACTAGAGCCACCGCGCCCTACCTCGGCAGACACGCGGGGATCCGCTCAGGGCCCTGCCTCCCTGCACATGGCGCTGGCGTCCCAGTTTCCCGCTCCGGCTCATCTCTGCATGTTAATAAGCATGGCTTGAACTGTCCCCTCCTTCAAAATGTTGTTTCTTCCAAATGCTCATAAGCACTTCTCACCACTCTCCGTACATTTTGATTTGCCAGCTGTTTCTTCCTGGCACTCGGCGCAGGCTCCAGCCATCTGCTTGCCAAGTAGAAACGGGAGCATAAAAATATGCGTTTCCCCCAGCAACACACACACACACACACACACACACACACGTTGACCTCGCGTGCTGACCTTGCCTGAAGATGTGGTCACGACGCGATGCCGAGTGTGTCTTTACACAGCCTTTTCGAGTAGCTATAGCCAGGGACAGACAATTCCCACGTCAGGAAAATATAAGTGACAGAGAAACCAGCCTCTAGAGCAATGACGGGAAGCAGGGAAGAACCACACAGACATGAGCTGCCTGACAAGCCCCGGGGTGAGAAGCTCTCCTCTGGTCTCCCAGGTCTGGCGCACATTCCTCCGTCTTCAGTCCCTGGGGGTCTAATTTAGGACTGGGGAAGAGCGACCGGAGGAGATGACTAAGCTCCTTTCAGGCCCCAGACAGCTATACAGGAAGAACCATGCGCCTCAAAGGTCTAGACTTGCATCTTAAAAGTTCCTCTGTAATTTAATCTTTATTATCACTTACCTCATCTTTAAGATTGTCTATAAGACAGCACTGCTTATGTCAAACTCTTCCACGAAAATTCAGTAGGAAATATTTATACACTAATTGGCTGATAGTATGAAAGACTGTGTTAGGTCTGTGGGTGCTGGCAAGGCAAGTTTCTCAACTCAGACAGAATGTTCTGAGAAGATTTTTAATGTTATATTTGTGTGCTTAACACAGATAAGGGGCTTACCCTCTGTTATCATGAAATGTGGGGTCTCTTTGGGAAGTACGGAGCCCCTCTCTTCCTCTGAGATGTGTTGATCTGAGGGCCCAGGTGTATGAGTCTGTAGCAAAATGCATCCTGGGGATGACTACAAACCATGTCCTTTTGCTCTAGTTTGGATCCAGGTCAACCAGGAGTCCTGCTCTGAATGGTGTTGGGAAAATTAGAAATTTCTGGCTCTAGAAGACTCTTCCCAGGCTCTGCCCTCCCACCAGGGGACAAGTGTTCACGATGTCAAGGGGACATGGTCTCCACCATCTTCTAGACCCTGCTCTGGGAACCCGAGATACTGGAATTTCCCACAAAGGGATCTGGGCTCTCTTCTAGAGCTTGTGCAGTGGGCAAACAAGAGTGGGTGTGGACACCTTTATCCTGGGAGGTGTGGACTGAGATGGAGCTTGTCTATGACCCCTACTGTGTCCAAACATGGGAATGCAATGTCCTGTGTGGAACAGCAGAGAGCCAAGGTGGAAAAGAGTGGTGTGGGTTACATATCTCACTCCAAACCTTACAGATGTTGAGGAGATCATGGTCCAGGTCACTGTCAGCCCCAGATGCAGCATGTTCCTGACTAAAACCCATTTAACTGGTTTACCTTCTGTCTGTTCTCCATACAGAAGCCAGAATGGGATATAAAAGGAAAATCAAATCAAATCGTCCCTTGCCTTCAAATCCTCCAAAGATCCTTCGGTGGTGAGAAGGAAATGTGACTCTTTACCATGTCTGTGTCTCCCGGAGACTGCATCCTGTCATGTGTCGCACCTGAGTCCTCTGGTTCTGCCCCCTGCACTCGGGTCCAGGGTTGCAGAAATCTCACTCTCTCTCAGGTCCCGCCCCAGAATGAATACTGCCAGCTTAGGGACTCAGAGTCCCCAGGGATCTAGTGTCCATAATGGCTGTCTCTAGGGCTACTAAGTAAATAGGTTAGGTCTTCATGTGTTTAATGCATAGACCCCAAATCTATTGTTTTCCCTAACCCACAATTACTAGAGTGGGCACATTCTAACTCTGGGGTCTGAGTTTTTCTGTCCTCCTTCCGGTCTGCACAAGCCAATGTTGTCATACATGCATTTCAGAAAATGAACCCTGTTTATTTTCTCAATAGTTTCCATTGTCCTATGAGCTGTATCAGTAAAGATATTGCTACGACATGTCTGCTATTCTGCTGCCTATGTATTCTTCTAAGATTTTTATGGTTTCCCATCTTACATTTAAGTCCTTTATCCATTTTGAGTTTGTTTTTGTGTGTGGTGTAATGGTGGTCTAGTTTCATTTTTTTGCATGTATCTGTCCAATTTTCCCAGCACCATTTATTGAAGAGACTGTCTTGACTCAATTGTCTACATCAAAATAAAAAGCTTCTGCACAGCAAAAGAAACCGTCAACAAAACAACAAGAAAGCCCACTGCATGGGAGAACAGATTTGCCAATGTTACACCAATAAGGGTTTAATCTCCAGCAACTACAGGGAACTCATACAACTTAACAAAAGGAAGATAAACAATCCAATCAAAAAATGGGCAAAGGATCTAAATAGATACTTTTTGAAAGAGGATGTACAGAAGGCCAAGAGGCATATGAAAACATGCTCAATGTCACTAATCATCCGAGAGATGCATCTCACACCTGTCAGAATGGCTATCATCAACAAATCAACAAATGACAAGTGCTGGCGAAGATGCAGAGAAAAAGGAACCCTCGTGCACTGCTGGTGGGAATGCAGACTGGTGCAGCCACTGTGGAGAACAGTATGGAATTTTCCTCAGAAAACTAAAAATGGAACTCCCATTTGACCCAGTAATCCCACTTCTAGGAATATATCCCAAGAAACTAGAAACACCAATCACAAAAGATATATGCATCCCTATGTTCATAGCAGCACAATTCACCATAGCTAAGATTTGGAAACAGTGTAAGTGCCCATCAGCAGATGAATGGATTAGAAAACTGTGGTACATCTACAGAATGGAATACTATGCTGCTGTACAAAAGAAGGAATTCTTACCATTTGCAACAGCATGGATGGAACTGGAGAGCATTATGCTAAGTGAAATAAGCCAGTCAGAGAAAGATAAATATCACATGATCTCACTCATTTGAGGAATCTAATGAACAACATAAAATAATGAACAAAAATAGAACTAGAGACATTGAAGCATCAGACAGATTGTCCAGCCTCTGAGGGAATGCAGCGGGAGGGTGTAAGAGATCAACCAGAAGACTTGTATGCATGCATATGAGCACAACCAATAGATACGGATGGTAGGGGCATCAGGGCATGTGCTAGGGGTGGGAGTGGCCCAGGAGAGGCCAATGGGGAAAAAAAGGAGACATGTAATCCTTTAAACAATAAATAATTTAAATTTAAAAAAGAGAGAAAGAAATGAACCCTGCCACCCTAGCCTCTCCTCTAGATGGTTCAATGGAAGATCACCAATGAGCATCCAAACAAAGTGCCTGAGTGAAAAGCAGGTAGACTTTCTGGGGGTTGGGGTGGGGGCAGGCTCTGCTGGGTTCTCAGGGCAGCTCCGTCTTCCCCAGAAGGGAGACCCCACTTCTAAGTCCTTCTTCAGGGACATGCGGTGGCCAGACACCTCCATCCTCATCTTCCTGTAAGAAAAATGTTTAGACTGACTTCCTGGGAACCTGGAGCATCCCTACCTCCTGATGCCTGAATACAGCCCCAGGATACATAGGGAAGGGGCGCATGGGGCCCTGGCTGACGCGCTCTGAGGAAACTGGGTGTTTCAGGCCTGTTTGTCATGTGGGGTCCTCGTATCTGTTCGATTCAGTAAACACTCATCCCTCTGCCCTTAGTTCTTATTTCCTTTGACCCATCAGAAGGAAGCTGGATTCATGAGGTAAACATACAAATGCAAAACGCCTCTCCCAGATCTTCTCTATGCCTATTATGAGCTGCTTTTATTTATTTCACTGCATTGGAATGACTTTTATTCCTCCCGGTAACTGCAGGTGGCAGGAGTTGGGATAATTGCCTTGTCATCAGTAATTCATTTTCATTCTCGGACACTTAAAGTTGAAGGCAAAATGAGAGTTACCCACACTGAAGCCATGCTTGGTGAGAGGACTGATTCCACGTATCAAAAATTCGCAGGGAAAAATCACGCACTGTGCAGTTCCTGCAGAACCTGAATGCCGTGTAAGAGGAAAAGGGAAAACTACAACAGTGAGCATCACCCTTGATTCCAAAGACATGGAAACAGCTCTGCGGGCCTTGCCCCCTTTACACCGTGAATGATGGCAGCTGCTGGAGGGGTGCTGGCAGTGCGAAGGCAGGTGCCCACAGCCCTTTTCCGGAGCCCAACCTGCTCCCTGGCCAAGGAAGCACTTCTGGAGAATCCCTCTTCCCCGACAGGGAGTCTGGGATGGCAGCCTGGCTTTATTTCCAGCAAGAAAGAGTAACTGTTCACTTTAATCGCTGTAGGTAATGATTGCCTATCACTCTTGGCTTATTGTTTTCTTACCAAACCGAATCCCCATAATGTTTGCAGAAATTGTATCCTGACAATAGCTTCTAGAGTGACACACCTGTGCCTGTGGCATTAAGAACCTGACAGCAAAAGACGTGATCGGAGCAACACCTGTAATGAGTCAGTTCACTATGGAGGATTAATAAAGGCATCGAAACGCAAATGTCCCCAACATGACAGCTGGAATAACATCATTTTATTCTTCAAGGAAAATGAGCTGCCCTGGTTAATGTGTTTATTATTAGGAAATAAATCAAACACTAGGTGAGCTGAAGGCCATATCTATTCTCCTGGCACATAGCTATGGTCTATGTGGGGAATTGCATGGATATATCCAGGGAGCTTACAGCTACCAGGGTTGGGACTCCCCTGGGTGGGGATGGATTGAATTGTGTAATCACTTTCCAGGGGAGCAGTCTTCTTTTCTAGAACTTAAAAAAATCTAAACTATCTCTGTAATTTTTTAAAACTTTATTTTTATTATTGACACTATTACAGATGTCCCCATTATTCCCCTCTCACCTATCTCCACCCAGCCCCCACTGCCTTACCTCCGTCCATCATCACATAGCTGTGCCCACGGGTTACTCATACATGTGCTTTGGCTAATCCCTTCACCTTCCTTTATTCTAACCTCTCCTCTGACAGCTGTCAGTCCCCATGTATCTGTGCCTCTGGTTCTACTTTGTCAGTTTAGTTCGTCCATTGGATTCCTCACTTTGAACCTTCCCTATCTCAACTCCAGGTCTGCATGGGAAGGGAAGACGTTGGGGGTTGTGGTCTGCCCTGGTGGGGAGAAGAATTTTACTACTGATGCTGTTTAGAATGACAGGGGCATGGGGACTGCAAACCAGATTGATTTTGGTTGGTTTTCTTATTGTTGCTGGGTTCTCTACAGTCAATGTGTCCCTCATGACGTGCATTGTGGGGCTGCTCCCATCAACACCAACCCCACTGGGAATGTGGCCACAGTGCACAAATTCCAACCTCCACCATGACCTCGGGGTTTGGGACACAGGTATAGATCACATGGCACATTCTCCCTCTCTTAAAATCAGCATCTGATGTTCCAGCCTCACTCAGCAGTTCTGTTTCTTGAGCAGGGAAGACATCTGGCCTATATTTGAACCGATGATAGATTTAAGCAAAGAAGTATCTCATTTACCTGGTGAGTGAATGTTCTCGATGTCACCTCTCTGCTTATCAGTTTAAACACAAGAGCAATGTGTTCTTCTAACCATTAAAAGAAAAAGTGGTGAGCACAGTTGTATTTATCATGCAACATTACCATTTTCATTCTAACATTTTGCTAAGACATGTCGACACTCATTTGGGAATATGGGAGTCATTCACGGAAGATGGATTGAAATGAGATAATGCAGTTTTTAAAGTACCACGTAAACTTTCAAATGGCACATAATGTAAAGTGCTATGTTATGAAGTGAGCATCTAGGCCCCTCATTTTCCATAGCTACAGCAAACTTCAGGGAAGCTGAGGAGTCCATGCCAAGGGTCTGTGAATCAGGAAATCCGTGGGTACTCAGAGCTGAGTAGAAGGAGAAGCTGCTGAACTCAAGTGATTACATTCCCCCGTTGGCTCTCTTTCTGGTTTCCCCTTCTTTTATTTCACTCTTAATATATTCATGCATTTACTTATATTTCTGGCAGATATGCTATAAGCACCTACATGTCCTTTGTCATGTCACTCAACGGATATGCTCGGATTTGATCACATGGCCTTTGGGAGCATCTGAACAAACATTATGACAGGTGCTTTGTTGTTAATCTCACCCAATGATATTTTTTCCATTGGTTTTTAGAGAGAGTGGAAGGGAGAGGTAAGGGGAGAGAGAGAGAGAGAGAGAGAGAGAGAGAGAGAGAGAGAGAGAGAGAGAGAGAGGGAGAAATATCTGGGGAGTAAAGAGTCAAGATGTCTCCTGAAAATAAACTTAAACCATAACCATTGACCCTAAAGAGCAAAGGGGAAGATGTTTAAATAATGGAAACATGGTTTCTAAACTCAAAATGTTAACCCCTAAGAGAGGGGGTGGGGGAAGGCACAGAAAAAGGAGAAAGACTTGTTCATCAAATAAGCTATGTTTGACTCTATTTTATCCTAAAAAAGGGTAAGAATTAGAATCAAAGAGAGGAGAAGTAGATTTATGATGGGAGAATTGAGGATTAAGTGAGATTAAGAAAAAGGAAGGAAACAGATTTCTCAGTGAGGTAGAGAATGAGAATGAGGGTAAAAAGAAGGAATTATAGGAGAATAATCTTAACGAATAAAAGCGTAATATTGAAATTAACCATTTCTCTGGGACGGGGTAAGCCACGCCCACCATCTAATCAGAGCGGTTGTATGCAAATTAGCCCAGCCAACATGGAGGCCGCCACTCATGGACCTGAGTAAATAGCAGCTTCCATTGCAGCAGGAGTGAAAGTGAAACTGCTGCCCACTCCGCTCCACTTATCCTCAAGCAAAACACATGTTTGCAACATAGTATAAATCATAGAATCCTCCCGAGCTGAAGGAAACAGCAGGCCTGGCCTCACCACTAAGTAACATGGTTTCATTATAGAAGCACGGGGGTGAAGCAGAGAGGAGGCTTTGTTAGTAGGCCGACTTAAAAGATCAGCATCAATTATAGAAAATAAACAAACCCCAGAAACCTGCGTCCAGCCAGCCTTGCTGGGACATTGGGTCAATGGGAACTGTGGGCAGCCTTAAAGCCTGAAAGTGCCAATCATCCCATCACCCACGCTGGTCACAACCCAATGGGGTGAGGGAATTTCCTGGGGGGCTTGGCCAGCCTGGAGACAGCCATCAGCCCCTCACCCAGGCTAGTCAGGCACGCCAGCAGGTGGACATCTCCAGAGGGGTCTCAGACTGTGAGAGGGCACAGGCCGGGCTGAGGGACCTCCCGAGTGCACAGAGTGGCTGCAGGGCGGAACAGTGCAGGACCCAGGACCGGTGAGTGGAAAAGAGGCGGCAGGGTTGGCGGCCTGCTTGGCGGCTCCCCAGGCCCTTTGTGGGGCACCGGGGAGCAGGAAAGAGGTGGTGGGGGCCGGGGGCCTGCTTGGCGGCTCCTAAGGCCCTTTGAGGGGCACCAGGGAGTGGATAAGAGGTGGGGGGGGTCGGCGGCCTGCTTAGCGGCTGCCCAGGCCCTTTGAGGGGCACCGGGGAGCAGGAAAGGGGCAGTGGGGGTCAGGGCCTGCTTGGTGGCTTCCCAGGCCCTTTGCGGGGCACCGGGGAGTGGGAAAGCAAGGCAGCAGGGTACCGGTGAGTGGGAAAGAGGTAGCGGGGGCGTCTCGGCCTGCTTGGTGGCTGCCCAGGCCCTATGCGGGGCACCGGGGAGCAGGAAAGCAAGGCTGCAGGGGCCGGTGTCCTCCTTGGCGACTCCCCTGACCCCTTGGCGGCACCGGGGAGTGGGAAAGCAAGCTCTTGAAGGCTGGGGGCCTGCTTGGCAGCTCCCCAGGTCCTTTCCAGGGATCAGGGAGCAGGAAAAGGCTGGCCTGATCACGAGGCGGGGTTTTCCCTGCTTTCTGGTGGCTGGAGGAAGATGGGCAGTAGGCAAGCTTGAGAGGCAGGCAGCACCCAGCCCTGGCCACAGCTCAAAAAAAGAGAACAACATGCAGGGGAGTGCAAGAGTCTGAGAGATAAACATAGAGGGGGTGCCTGCTCCAAGCCTGGGGCAGGCCCCCAGCAGGTAGACACACACAGGAGGACTGCTCTGAGCCTCAGATGCGGCTGGGGGCAGGTCCCCAGTGGCGACACACACACACACACACAGGGCGCCTGGCAGACTGGGGCCATCATAGGACATCCACTGAGGGGTTCCAGACTGTGAGAGGGGGCAGGCTGGGCTGAGGGGACCCCCCCCCCCCGTGCACGAATTTCATGCACCGGGCCCCTAGTAATAATAATAATAGAAAGGGATTTCACAGGAGGGTTGACTATGCTTGAATCTTCTTCCTTTTAGTCATGATTCTTTAAATGTATGACTCAGGTAGTTTTAGATCTTTCAGTGTTTCATAAATTTTAACTAGACTAGATTTTTAATATGCCATTTGAGATATTGGTTAAATATATGCAATAATTATTCCTTGATGAAATTAAATTTAGTGTGGAAAATTAAATATTTGACAATATCAACACTAACAGGCTAATTAAAATAAATCTGTCCAGGAAATATATGTCACTGCTTTGTACACAATAGTAGTTTGACCTCTATCAGTTTAGGAACTTTGGTATAATAGTAATCTCTTTTGAAAATATAGAATTAAAATGATAAGAATTATAAAGTTATGTAATGCATTGCACATGACATTCCAATGGCTCAGGTGCTCTCACGTTAACATTACCTTTCTGGAAAAGAGATTAAATGAAAATCTTCCATTTCTTTAGCTGTGAAAGTTTAAACCCACTTACCAAACTGTATGTCCATTTATGTAGACAATAGCAGTGAGAACAAAAAAAGTAAAATATCACTCAGGCATTATTGATTGATAAACAATGCTTTTCATGTGACTTTAACCCTCTTCATATGCGACCACGTCTGTGGATGAGGCTTAGCCATTATGACATTTTTGGCTGTTGCATGACCCTCTGTCCACCAGATAGTCTCCTGGGGGTGACCCATTGAAATTCACACCAACTCTGGCTGTCATTCATGATTTAGCTGACTCCTGAGTGCCAAGAATGACATCTGGTTTTAAACAGCAAAGCAAGCCGATGCCATCTTTGAGATGTCAGAGTGTAGTGATGAGCTCTGCAGCTCCCAGTGGTCATTGGCAGAGTCATTTCCTCACAGCAACACGACCGAGATCCCTGGCTGTCAACCAGGGACTGATCTGCTCTACCCACAGGTCCTTGCCATGTGACTTCTCTTGCAATATGGCTCTTAGCTTCTGTCCAAGGCCAGTAGGATAGCATCCACCCAGAATTAACCTCACTCAAAAGCAACTGATTAGCTTCTCCCAAACAGGAGTGACATCCCATCATATCCACTTGCTCTGCCTACAAGAGGTGGCTATAGATGGCATGTATCCTAGTGGATAGGAACATTGGGTGTAATACTGACTACTACAGGGTGATTATTCTAAGGTCTCTCTATAACTCTGAATTCCTTGGATGCTGTGAAGATCCAACGGTGCAAAAGACCAGGTGCTCTTATGGTGGAACTGTTCACTTTATGGTTTTCAACAAACCCAGCATGATGCAACTCTGGTGTAGCTCTGGGAAGCCCTGACCAAGTCTACCTTGCTGTTATGTTCTTAACGCGGTGGCACATGCTTCCTCGGGCAAGGATTGTTAGAGTGGTCAGAGGCATACTGGGTTCTCTGGTCAACTTTCTGCCCAACTACTAAGGTAGTGTCGTAGGATGGAATCCTGAGCCTCTCCGGCACATTCTTCCTTGACTACCATTGTATGTACTTCAGGAAATTTCCTGAAGAAGATTCATAAGGCTTCTAAACAGGCTATTGAGCCCAGAGGAGAAGTCTGGTGTATTGCTATGGCTACTCCACCTTGTAGTCACATGATGCCAGCGGGGGAATGAGCAAGTCAAGTTCTGGAGGTATAAGTTCATCTGCAAAGGGGTTCCGTGGTTTGGGAGCAGGGTGCCTCACTCATGGGTCGCTACAGATATGAAATATCAGGACACGATGCTGCCTTTAATAACAGCAACAGAAAATGAAACTAACATTAAGTCATGCTGATGATAAAGATGAAGCCATCATAACACAGTGTGTGGGATGAGCTTATGTGATTTCCATTTATCGCTTTTAATGTTCTTAGTGCGTTGCAGACAAAGTCATCTGCTGAAGAATAAAAGGCAAGTGCTGGATACGGGGAACGCACTGAACTTTGTAGTGGCTATAAAAAGACAAAATGAGTTTATCAGGAGTGGGCAAGTGAACTACAAAATAACAGTAAGGTCAGAATATTCCATTAAGAACACAGTCAACATCCAATTAACATTCAATTAAGAACATATAGTGACAGAAACCATATCTTTAAAGGTGACTTGGTTTCTTCCTCTTTGGCCCTGGTTTAATCATATAAAATATCGACTTCTGTTTCCTTCCATATCAGAAATCCATTCTAATTTACATGACAACTTCCTTGAACACTTATAAAGGACAGAAAATTAATGTCATTCTTATAAAATTAATTTTATGGTTAAGTTGTTCTAATTTTTAAAGGTCCTGTATACTGAGTCAAATGCTTTATTTTGCTATTTAAAAAAATTTTTTTATTGATTTCAGAGAAAAAGGAAGAGGGAGAGAGAACCAGAAACATCAATGATGAGAGAGAACCATTGATTGGCTGCCTCCTGCACACCCCCCACTGGGGTTGGAGCCTGCCACTGGGGCATGTGCCCTGACCAGGAATCGAACTACAGCCTCCTGGTTCACAGGTCAACAGTCAACCATTGGGCAACACCAGCTGGGCTTATGTTGCTATTTTTATCTGTTGTTTCTGGATCGAGTTCCTTGGACTTTATCATTATTTCTTGATTATTTTTCCATCAGCCCCTCCCAATCAGCAGATCCTCGTACTCATGACCTGGTCCCATGACCTCTGCGCGGTAGACACAGACCCCGTAGTTCTGGACACAGGCTGTGTCCTTGGGAGGCCTGATGGCTCTGCTCTTTGGCTCTTTCTCCATAAAAGTGGAAGCACAGGGTTTGTTGCCGTAAGTCTCTAAACATGTTTATTACTCAGTTGCTCATTTTGCTCAGTCAATTTGTTTTATATTTATGATATTCTTACTTGATGTAAGACGCTTAAAGTAGTTTTACAATTCGATTTAGAAAATAATTTCAGCACAGAAAGAGGGAAAAGTAATTTTTGTAATAAGTTTTAAAAACAGAAAGAAGCCCCAGCTGATTTGGCTCAGTGGATAGAGCGTAGGCCTGTGGACTGAAGGGTCCCGGGTTTGATTCCAGCCAAGGGCACATGCTAGGGTTGTGGGCTTGATCCCCAGTATAGGAGGCAGCCCATCAATGGTTATTTCTCATCATTGATATTTCTACCTCTCCCTCTGCCTCCCCCTTCCTCTCTGAAATCAATAAAAAATATATTTTGAAGAAAGAGGTAGGAATGATGGCTTTTGGCATGCTTACTATCTGTAACTTTTTATTCAATTCGCACATGCATATTTTAAAACTAACTCAATTGTAAAGTGAATTGATGTCTCATGAGGAAAATCAAAAATGATTTCATTGGCCAACATCTGAACGAACTTTCAATATTGTATAGACTTAAGGCAGTAAACCAAACCTAGAAAAGAGAGAGAACGTAACACGGAGAGGAGACACAGTGTATAAACAACAGATCCTATAAATCAGGCCTAAAGCTCCGAGTCCACGTATAAATTGTTTACAGTAATCTTGCTATAAACCCAACAAAAGGGAAACGGTCTAAATTTATAGGACATTTAAGTTAATGTTGTTATACAGGGTCATTTTGCAAAGAGTTACAGCTCCGAGGGACAGGGTGAGTCCATACTGTTTCCTTATAATTTACGCGCAGGGAATGTAAGCCTCCGGTGCATGTGCAAGCGCAGAGGATGGAGAGCGCTAGGCGGTGCAGCTCCTGGGAGGTCGTAAAAGAGCTGTTTGCTGCCTGGCGTTGAGGTTCAGAACAAGGCTACACTGACAGACTTTTTACCTTTCAGATTTGGCTGAACATTCCGGAATTAATTATACAGAACTGAAGGAAGTAGGACATTGAAGCAGTTCCCTGAAAAAAAAAAAAAAGAAAAAAAAAAAGGCACCAAGAGCAATGTGCACTGAAAGCAAACAGCAAAACTTCTACCCCTTGTCTGTAGAAAATACTTCAGAGTCGACTGTTTTCATCAATTCACGGCCTGAAGGAGAGGCTTGGCAATGTGAGTCTCCTCTTCTTTTCCTGCAGGACTACAACCAGAATTCCTTTAATCCAACACTCCAGGCCGACCGTGAATGGGTCCTCACAAACTCCCCACCTGCCATTCCCACAATTTGCTTGCTGTTGCCTCCTCCGACCGCTCTGAGGTGCAACCCAACTGAACTGCCTGGCAGCCTGTGTGCTTCCTCGTCTGGATTCTTATCAGGTGAATAAAGTCCCTAAAAACCATGACATCCAACATGAAGAAAAAATCTGTCACATTTTACATCTTCTTCTTCTTATTATTAGTTATTCAGACTGAACAAAAGCCGGCCATGCCAAGCATGTTGATGTGCTGTTACATGGGCTTTGCTAGCCTCTGTTTGACATAGTTTTAGCCCAAAATTTAAACACATAGAACTTCTCTCTCTCTCTCTCTCTCTCTCTCTCTCTCTCTCTCTCTCTCTCTCTCCCCACACACACAGACAGACACACACACACACACACACACACACAACTTCATTAGATATTAAACAGAAATACCTAAAGGTTCATTATTAGGCAATTAGCTCTATAAATTTCATATATAAAATGAAATAGTAGGCAGCATTAAAGAGGACAGTGCAGCAACCTTTGAAAATAATTGTGTGGAATAAGGTCACTTAAATAATAACAGTGTTTACCTCTGGGTACAGATTTCAACAGACTTCCTTTTAGAGGGTTTAAGTTTCCTCTGCTCCTCTCTACATTGTAATATACAAGCTGTAATTCACAGTGGATTTTAAAATCTGTCATTCTTTACATGTATTTACAATATGAAATATACATGTAGAAATAGATTAAATGTAAATCTAACGGGTTTTGTTCCTTTCTCTTGCTTCATTTATTTATTTGCTGCTTTTGTTATTATTCTGGTTCAGAACCATTTCTCCATTCTTGCATGCACTTCTCTCTTGCCAGGCACCCATTTTCTGTGACTTAACCCAGCAGCTCCATCTCCACTCACCCGTGAATCAAGCCTGAAGAATCCTCGCTCCTTGGATTGTCTGGGTGTAAGCATGTGACCCAAGCTTGATGGATCAGACTCCTTCCAGGACTGCCAAAGAGACCCCTTTCTGTGAATTGGGTGTGTGTCTGGGTCCATAGGCCTCTTTATTGCATGAGCAACGAGCCCACTTAGTGAATGCAGCCATCAGAGACGGTCTGGTGTCTAGAAGTGGAGAAAGGGACAGACCAGAGCCCAGCATGGCTTTGGGCACTGCATTGGCTGTGGCTGAGCCAGTCCTAGTCTCCATCCCAGTGAGGTGAGTAAATGCATTTGCTTTCACTTCGGTTGATCGGGGTTGAACTTGCATCATTTGGTCCTGCAAGTCTTTGTCTATCTCTTCAATAGCATGCGTAATAGGTATGTCCCATTAACCATCAAGTCCAATCTGAGATTAAAGCATTGATCCAGATGCAATAACTGTGAATAACAAATGAGGATTAATATGCTCTAAATTATGTCATTTTATATTTTTTTATTTAAACTTACAAGTAGTTTGCTCTACTGTCTCCACATTTGTTGAAGTTTATCTTGAATTCATACTGAATTATCCGCTTTTTATAAAAACACTGATTTGAAAGATTCACTCATCTCTCAAGCTGCTGAAATATTTCAAGTAATTTTTCAGAAAGGATATGTGGGTGTTATACTTCCTTAGTCCTTGCCTGTCAAAGTTCCTTTGTTCCCACACATAAATGATGGCTTGTCTGAGGATAAAATATTTGCCTTGCAATACAAAATCCTTTGAAGCAGTAGATACAGGATTTGTGGAAGACTGAAGCCAAACATTTTTTCTTTTGTAGAAATTTAATTTTTTTTAGGACTCATAATCTTTTAAATCAATTACATGGTAGTTCCACCTCCATTAAAGAAATTGAATTTGCAATAAAAAAGTAGCTAAGAAATTTTAAACATATCTGACTTCCACAGTGAATTCTATTGAATCTTTAGATAGAAATAATCACAATATTGCATGAGCTCTTCCAGAGCATGAGATGAGGGATCATCCTGCATTCATTGCTTTCAGGGCCCACCATAAATAACATTGATACGAAAAGGTGACAGGCGTTGGATCTGATTCTGACCTTAAGGAAGTATCTGTTACCAGGCCAGCCATCCTGCCTTTAGAAGTCATACACCTGCAAAGATGATATGCAACAACTCTTCACAGATATTAAATAATGGGTTCCCGAGACACGGGGAACCAGCAAGAATCCGAGGTGGCTTTCTGCCTGGAGGTCATTTCCAGACAGAAGCACAGGAAGAAATTGCCTACGCATAGTAAAACAACCGTGCCAAGCCGAGGAGGTAGAGAAGAGCATTCTGGGAGCAGAGGTAGCTGACTTTCTGCAGCCGGCAAAGGGGGAGGCTTGCAGGGAGTTACCCTAAGGTCTTGGCTTTATACTTAGAGCCACATGAGAGGGAAGTTTTGGAACCTGAGAGAGACCAGCCACGGAGGGCTTGTAAGAGTCACACAAATACTGAGAGTGGGAAACCTCAGAGAAGTCAAGTGCTCCTTGGACACCAGGAAGTCTGGGTGTGAAAGGGAGTAATTCCAAGTCAAGCCCAGTTAGACCCTCCCTGCCAAAGCCTAGAAACAGGGCTCAAAGACGCTGGACAGAATTAGCCGCCTCCCAAGAAAGAATGTCAACAGCTTTGGAACCCATAAAACCAAAATCAAGATTCTTTAAAACACTGTGCCAATGAGGCCAATAAATTACATAACCAGGAAAAAGAAATATAAACAGACCCATAAACTCTCTAAAGACAAATTAATAACCATGTTTTTCTTTATCTCCTGTAATGTATAGAATATATTTATAATGGATTTAATGCCTTGTTTGCTGGTGTCATTACCTCTGTCATTTCAAAATCTCTTTTATTGATTGAATCATAGCTGATAATTTGAGAAGGGGGGTGTGTACCTTGTAATGAGTTGAGAAATGGAAGACATTAAATGACACAAAATAACTTTTAGAGATAAAAAATAACCTAAAATAAAATGTAAACAGGATAAGATTGACAGCAATCTATTAAAGATTGAAGGAGAGGCACTCTGAAAATTACAGACCAACATAAAGAAGCTACAGAGAAGAAGAGGCTCAAAGAGAAGACCATTGGGGAAAAAAGGCCAGAACACCAATTGCCTGTGGAAAGTACTTAGCAACGTGAATGTGTGAGACCCTCCTCTCCATGGCTTCGGATGTTATAATTTTGTAGGTTATCCAGCTTTGTCATCGCTAGTGTGGCCGATACTTTTTTTTCAGCGTCTTAGGCAGAAGTATAATCAGAGGCAATTTTTTTTTTAAATCAAAGTTGGGCTTAATCACAGTAGCTCCACCACGACTGCAGAATGCATCCCGTCATCTCTCTGTTACTTATTTATTCCCACGCATAATGAGGGTGATAAAGCATTCTATTCGTTCATCTGCGTGCCGAAACTTTGAATGAAAAGGTATGGTGTAATTTACAGGAATGTCTCAAGCATCCTGTGGTAAAGGATAATAAGGTGAAAACCATCATAAGGTCTTAAATAATTGTTATGGGTGGGAGAGCGAATAAAATATGTCCTTGAGAGAAGAACAAAACATTTTCTCAAGAAAGGAACACAGAGGTTCGAAGGGAAGTTAGTCCCCCGAGTCCTCCTGAAGGAGGCGAACTGGGACATACTAGACACTCCTGAATCAGCATCTCCCAAATAAACACACACTCTATGCGGATACAGCAACTGTATGTGTTCCTCTACGAAAGACGAGGACACGAACCCAAACTCAGTAGCACATGAAGGAAACAAAACCTCTCCCTTAAACAAGCCCCTCCAAAATATTCTGCATAGGTCATTGTCTTTCTTGATTTTTGAATAACATATAGAATGTAGGCAGGAATGGAGGGTCCAGGACGTATGCCATTCAAGCGACTCGTTAAGGAAATTCGTTTCAAACCTGTTAGTTAACCTGAAGAGGAGTCTGTGTTCCATGCACATGTAAACCATATAATATCAGGAGCCAGGACCAGAATGCAGAGTACTGGGACATGAAAACCAGAAACAATATATGATTGCATAGACATACGTGAAATAAGCACCCCAAAGAGTTCTTAAACCTCAGTTTATGCCCATCTCAATTTTCTATCTTTAGGGAATGGTGGTCACATGTAAGTGAAGAGTCAAGATTTTTCTGCTCCAGAGGAAGCTGAGTATCAGAGACTCTCAGGGAAAATGCTATCAACCTCACATGGGTGTTGTGAAAGCCACAGGCCATCATGTCTTTAAAATTTCCATTAAGTCTACAGATTTATATATTCTACATGGTCTTGAGTGGAAATAGACTCATGGATACAGAGAACAGACTGACAACTGTCAGAGGGGGACAAGGTTGGGAGCTGGGTGGGAAGGGTGAAAAGGGTTAAGCAAAGAAAAAAAGAAAGATTCATGGACACAGATAGCAGTATGGTGATTGGCATAAGGAAGGAGGTGCGGGGGGAGGTAGAAGAAATTAAAGGGGGGCTAAACGATGATGGAAGAAGACTTGACTTGGGTTGGTAAACACACAGTGCAATATACAGATGATGTATTATAGAACTGTATACCTGAAACCAACATAATTCTGTTAACCAACATCACCCCCATAAGTTCAATTTAAAAATAATGAAATGTGTAATAAATAGATCAAAAAAATTTTTCAGTAAGTCTGCAAATTTATATATTCTAATTGGTTTTCATATTGGTCTTTGAATATGACACTATGTATTAGGGTTTTTTTTTTATAAGTTCAATAATCTAATTCTTAACTTCCTGTCTATGTCTTGTGGTCACTCTAAAGGAACTGGGTGCTTGTATAATGGGACAAAGCATGTTATTTTTAAAGTTCCTGATCACATGCCTGACAGGAACTGCTTTCCTGTATGAGGTAGGAAAACAGAGCTTCACCCACTCACTTGTACACAGACTATAGTGAGCCCTTTGGTGGAGATATGACCTGGATTTTTAAAAAAATTATTTCAGAGAGAGAAAGGGAAAGGGAGGAGATAGAAACATTGATTAGAAATGTCGACTGTCTCCTGCATGCTCCTTACTGGGTGTGAGTCTACAATTGGGCATAAGCCCTGACCAGGAATTGAACCAGGGACCTTCTGGCTCATGGGTTGACGCTCAACCACTGAATCATACCAGCCAGGCATGACCTGGATTTTTGACACCCATTACATGTTACTGATGATAAAGTTATTATTAGTAGAGTTAAGAGGATAATATTATCAATTCAGACTAGTGGATAATTTTTACTTTGGGAAGTTGTCATTTTTTGATGAGAAATCACAACAACCCTGTAGGTCAACTTGAGTGACATTTGGTAAGATGGTGCCTTTCTGCTTACAGAAGAGATGGTGCCCACCTCAGTGGCAGATCTCACCAGTTTCTCCAGGAAGAGCAAAAAGCACCATTAAGCAATGAAATTAAAATCATGTTCCACAAGTAACATTTTCTTTTTATTATTATTCCTCCTCTGCCCTTGAGGTGAACTGTAAGATAATTAAGCATCTTAGCATAAACCCATTAACAAAAGCATTATTCTTTAAAGCAGCAAAGTTCACTTTAAATATTGCATTCTATTCCACTTTTACTTAGAGGGAAATTGGTCTTCAACACAGTTCAGTCTGTCTTTGATGAAAAATCCTCTCTGGAAGAAATCACATACTTTTGATATTGCCTATGCATTTGAAATGACAGCTCCCGTATAATTTCAGAAAAGGCGAATGTCCAATGACTACAAATCAATATCTGACATGGAACCGGGTTGACTGATAGGCACTGGGGGTACACATTTCTATTAGGCAACACTCTGACAACAGGTTTCCAGCTGACAGCCCTTCAGAAATCTGGCTCCTGCATTTTCCAAGGCTCCCTGCGCATCACACACCACACAGAGGCCTGGAAAGTCCTCCCACCACTTGGCACCCTATTGCAATCCCTTGTAATAAAGGAGAATCAATCAGGCCCGACCGCACAGGCGCAGAAGTGGAGACGAATGCCTTAAGTACCGAAGAAATCACCGTTATTGACTGCGCAGATGATATTAATAGAATATCGCCGCTTCTCATAGAAATACGGGTTGTGACAATTCTCATGACTCAGAGCAAAAATCAAATGAGGGCTTTCTCAGGTGGAGGAAATGAAGGTCTGCTGTTTGCTTTTGAGTTTTGTGGGACAGGCTGTCAAAAATGCTGGTGTGACTATTGGAACAGGAGGTACGAAACCCACATTTGAGGAAAATAGGACCATAGATAGGTAATTACGTATTTCCTTGCTTTTTGTTCCTTTTCACTTGAAAATTCCATCTAAGATCATTTTTTCTTCTGAAAGAAAAACACCCTCTAGCATTTTCTTCAGGCCAGATCTGTGGGCTGCAAATTTTCTCACATTTTGTTTGCCCGGAAATTTCCTCTTCTCGCTTGAATTCTAGAACGACAGTACCTGCCATTGCCTTCTGGCCTTGTTTGTTTGAAAACTGGGACATCATTCTTCTTTCTATCCTCCCTTAGAGGTAGTTGGTCTTGCTCTCTTTCTCTCTCTCCTTGCTCATCTGTACCTTCCGCAAGTCCTTGGTGTGGGTTTACTTTTATTTCTCTGACTTAAGGTTGTGATGCTGGCCTTCTCGAGGCTGTGATGCAGGATCTCCCATTAAACTCTGAAAGTTCTCAGCTGTCTCACACCGCTCGCCTTTTGGGTCTCTAAGTACCTATGTTTCGTTCCTTCACCCTATAGCCTCTACATTTCTTTCCATGCACAGTGTTTTTAATATCAGTTGTTGTTTTTAGTTCTATATTTTAAATCTGGGTCATTGTTCAGATTCTTTCTTTTCCGGCTTTGCTGAGGACTAAGTGACAATCTAACTCTATGTTTAAATGTACAATGTGATGGCTTGGTACATGTAGATATTATGGAATAATCACCAAAATCGAGAACATGAAAATGTTCTTCACACCATATAGGTTACGCTTTGCGAGTGAGTAGTGAGAAGGCGTGAATAGATCCTAAAGCTATTCTGATGACAAAGTTTTTACCCTTTGACCTACGTCTCCCTATTTCCCTCCCCCCAGTCCCTGACAACCGCCATTCTATTCTGTGCATATTCACCATGACGTGCACAGACATGTGTGGAAGCATTATTTTTAATAGCACAGCAAGGAACAGCCCAAGTATTTATCAACAGAAGACTGGGAAACAACTTGGTATAGACTCATGCAATTGAGTGCTTTAAAAGCAATGGCACTTTGCTCATTAGATTCCACATATAAGTGAGATCATGTGGTACTTCTTGTTCTCTGACTGGCATATTTCACTTAGCATAATATTCTCCAGGTTCATCCATGCCGTAGCAAAAGGTAAGATTTCCTTCTTTTTTATTGCCGGATAGTATTCCATTGTGTAAATGTACTAGTTTTGTAAAATATATTTTTATTGATTTCAGAGAGAAAGGGAGAGGTAGAGAGAGATAGAAACATCAATGGTGAGAGAGAAACATTGATCGGCTACCTCCTGCATGCCCCCCACTGGGGATCAAGGCCACAACCCTGACATGGCATGTGCCCTTGACTGGAATTGAACTTGGGACTCTTCAGTCTGCATGCCAACGCTCTATCCATTGAGCCAAACCAGCTATGGCTACCACAGTGTTTTTATCCACTCATCTGCTAATGGACACTTGAGTGGCTTCCAAGTCATGGGTGATGAGATTAAGCAAAAAAAAGAAACAAGCTCATAGACATAGAAAACAATATGGTGGTTGGTTACCAGAGAAAATGGGGTGGGGTGGGGAGGTAAAAGAGGGTAAAGGGGGCATCAATGGAGATGGAAGGAGACTTGACTTTGGGTGGTGAACACGCGATATAATATTCAGATGATATATATAGGATTATACACCTGAAACCTATATAATTTTATTAACCTGCATCAGCCCAATAAATTCAATTTAAAATTTTTGAAAAAGAACATGGGCAGAAATAATGAAAGAAAAACACATCCAAACTGAAAAAAACACTGGCATTGAATGCCCAACAGCTATATGCAACACAATGAGCAAGAGAAGACAAGACAATATCTTCTCTTAGAAGGTTCCAATTCTATTTAAGTCATTATCAGCTAGAAACAAAACTAGCTTGTGGTGTAATGGTAGGATGTGGGCTACTTTCAGAGGAGAAAGAAGAGGCGCGATTATAAAGGGACATGAGACGGCCTGTGGAGACAGTCAGTGTCTTGGTGTGGTTGCGACCCGTGACGGTCCGCTTGAATACGAATGTTAAAAAATAGTACATGTCACCTGAAGCCATTCCTCCACTTTCTGTCTCAAGTCCCTCCTCTGGGGGCCCAGGTGCACTGCAGGGGCCCCCGTCCTCATGGAGCGCCTTGCACTCTGTCCTGAACCGGCTAACTGCTCTGGTCCTGTCCTGGACTTTTTCTCTCATTTTGTCAGCACATACTTCCCTACCATCTTCAGAAAGCGTGCAAGGGAAACAGCATTTTGTGACTTTAAACATCATCCTCTTTAATAACTTGACTAGAGATATAATTCTAGGTTGAATATTTGGGTCCTTCGGAATCTTTAACGAGGAATTCTGTTGTCTTCTTGTTTCCACTGCTGCATTTATATTTACTGTGAGAAGTGACAGCATCTCTCTCTCTCTTTCCCACCCTCCTTCTCCCCCCCTCCCCCCCTCTCTTTCTCAGCTTGTAGAATCTTCTCTTAGTTATAACGATTTATTTGGAACTTCTTAATGATACACTTTTCTACGGATCCATTCCAATTTACAAGTATGTAGGGCCTGTTTAATTGTTAATAGGCACGCCCGTGACTTAGTTCATTAATGATGTCCTCATTTCATTCACTTCTGCTGTGTTTGTGGCAGAATTCTTATGCTTCCGAGATCACGCCTCCTGGCACTTATTTTGCTGTATGTTCTGTCTTTCCTTCCCCCCACTCTCCGTCCTGGGAGACAGAGAGGAGCTCCTTTATTGAGCTTTTGATTTCTGCTCTCCTGTTTTTAATTTCCAAGGGCTCTTTTATGTTTTTCTTTCTGTCCCGCAGAGGCAGTATCACTTGTGTTTATGAGATGTTAATGATGGAGCTGCAGTGCTTTCTCTCTGCCACGTGAATGCTCTCATTTCATATTTCTTTGTCTCTTCCTTGCGGATCACCCGTTCCCCTCGCTGTCCAGGGAACTCTGGCTGGGTGTTCACAGTGCAACTTGGGGAATGAACAATCGTCCACTCAGGTCACGCATGTTGGGCTTCTTGCATCTAAGCTCCCCTGTGAGATGATAAGGATGGGCTGTGTGTGTGGGACTCTCATTTCCCGTTTCATGGTTGCCCTTTGGCTTCTTGGAAAACAGAGAGAAGAAAGCACAACATCTGACTAGTGTAGAGGACTGACGACCAGCCCGCCTGGCCATGGAGGAGGAGGCCTAGGGGCTCTGTCTTCAGGATTCACTCCAGCAAAGTTCCTGTGAGCCCTCTGTTTTTGTCAAGGTACCAATACCCTCTGCTGTCAGCTTTTCTCCAGCCCAGAGATGCATTTTATTCTCTAAGGAATAAAATGCATCGAGTTAGCTAGCGTCATTCATTACTTAGCCACAAGGGCTTGGAGGAGGGGATGGGTGTGTGCAATATTTTCAACTCACTTTCACCCACTCCACCTCCCCACCCCATCCCTGCCATCACCAGTGAATCAGTGCTTCCAGATCCCCCACCAGAAAGGGGGCAGCCACTGGCCGAGGGCAGCACAGCAGACCAAGAGCCAGGCACCACGGGGAGTGGGGAGCTGGACAAGGCTAATGAAGGGGCCAAAGGGGTTTGTGAAATAGAGAGAAACCTGAAGAAACAGCGCACAGCCCCAGGCCGGCAGGACGGGGACACAGGAAGGCCACGCCGGGCCTGTGAAGACAGCAGTGTGTGCAGGGCTGTCTAAGAGCAGCCATGGCCCTTGGCTGAGATGAGTGACACTCGGGGAGAAGCCCAGGGAGTCAACAGCTCAGCCTCCCCGTCTCGTGCTGGACTTCCACTGGCTAATCCTAACGAGGGACCAGAGCATAAGAGGATGCCGTGACGTGGTCCACAAGTGAGCTTTCTGGAGCCAAGGGCAGGTGGAAAGGGTGTCGTGGAATTTGTGTGAGACATGGAGGATGTCCAGGGAGGCCCACCTGGTCTGCATCCAGCACCCAGGCGAGGTCACAAAGCCTTTGCATCAGTGAGGATCCTGGGTAATGGCCATCAGTCACACGCCCCTCTGGAAGTCTAGGTCCTCAGCCACTTTCTGAGCATTTTATATCAGGGGATAGAGTGGGAAAGAAGTTATGTTTCATAAAACTTATTTGCTGAAAACCACTTTTTAAATTACACATTTCGCATCCTGCCACCTCTACAGCCCCTGGCTGGACAGGTTCTCTATCTGGCTTTCTCCCTGGACGTCTCTTGACACTTAGATGTCACAATTTCCCCGGTCCGGGCCTGGAGGCGCCTCGGAGGACAGCTCAGACACCAGCGATCATTCTTCCCTGAACTGCCTGACAGCCTCCCAATTTCCACTCTGCGGCCCAGGTCAGTCCCTCTGCTGCTTAGTGACTCCCTCCCTGGCTGTGGCGTAATGGGTACGAGGAGCCTGATGACCAGGGGACAGGCCCATGGCCCATTGCACCAAAACGGTGATGTGTTTCCAATGGGAAGCATCTCTCCCTCAGGCAGCTCAGGCATCAGTGAGTCTGTATCCACAAAGTTCAGGATAGACTTTGCATCTATCTATAGGAGTAACTATAGTTATATATCTATAGGAGTAACTTTAGTTATATATCTATAGGAGTAACTGTAGTTATATATCTATAGGAGTAACTTTATTTATACATCTATAGGAGTAACTATAGTTATATATCTATAGGAGTAATTGTAGTTATATATCTATAGGGGTGTCTTTACTTATATATCTATAGGAATGTCTAGTTATATATCTATCAGAGTGTCTTTAGTTATATATCTATAGGAGAGTCTAGTTACATATCTATAGGAGTGTCTTTAGTTATATATCTACTAGGGCCGGTGCACAAAAATTTGTGCACTCGGGGGGTCCCTCAGCCTGGCTTGTGCCCTCTCACAGTCTGGGACCCCTCAGGGGATGTCCACCTGCTGGCGTGCCTAGCCAGCCTGGGTGAGGGGCTGATGGTTGTTTGCAGGCTGGCCAAGCCCCCCAGGGTGGGCCCTCACCCCATTGGGGTGTGGTAAGCCTGAGTGATGGGCTGAGGGCCGTTTTCAGGCTGCCCACAGTCCCTTCAGGTTTTGGGTCCCTACTGGGGTACCCGGGCAGCCTGGGTGAGGGGCTGAGGGCCGTTTTCAGGCTTTCAGGCTGTCCACAGCTCCCATTGACCCAAGGTCCCAGCGAGGCTGGCTGGAATCAGGTTTCTGGAGTTTATTTATCTTCTGTAATAGAAACAGTGTTGCTTTGAGCTGAGGCCTAGGCAGGTATGAAAGCCTCCTGTTTGTTTCAGCTCCATGGCTTCTATAATTGAAACATAGTTACCGTGAGCAGAGGCCCAGCCCGCCTAGGCAGGCAGTTGCAATGGAAGCCTGCTGTTTACTCTAGCTCCGTGGCTGCCGGCTGCCATCTTGGCTGGGTTAATTTACATACAGCTGCTCTGATTGGCTGATGGGCGTGGTTTGGGCATCCCGGAGAGAAAGTTAATTTGCATATTACTCTTTTATTAGATTAGATAGGAGTGGGCTGTGTCCCGGAACCCGGCATCCATGGTCAACTGGAGCTGCTGAGAAAGAGGCCGGTGATGTGCAGACCCACACTCATTGTCACTCACTTCCTGGGTCGTTTCCTCTTTTTGTGTGAAGGGAGGTGCGAGGTGCACTGTCTGGCACAAAGGCATCCTGTGCCCTGTGAGCTTGGGGCCAGGAGGAAGGCACTCTGGGAGCCGGGGGTGGGGGACTTTCCTGCCCTCTGAGGACTCCGGGCTTTTTGACTTTGAGAAAATAGAGTCTGAAGAGCACTTGAGTAGCTGACAGAGCTGATTAAAAATGAGGCCTTTAAACAGCGCCGTAGTGCGGTCCCCAGCTAAATGGAAACATAAGCCGTGGCGAGAGCTGGCGCCTCCAAATCGGCCAAGATTGATGGGAGTGAATTACTGCTTGTTCCAAAGGCATATGTTTGGGCACCAGAGAAAAATGAGGCTCGAGCCCAACTAGAGACTCTCACGTTACTTTTAACAGCATGTAAAGACTTAAGCTGAACACTCAGCCAGCTCTCAGCCTGCTGCGGGCCTGTGGCACAGTGGGAGGAGCTCGGCCAGAGGGAGGGAAGAATAGGCAAAGCAACTCTTTCTGTTAGCGCAGGAGCCATTTAAAACTCCTTAAGCGCAAGTCCCCAGAAACCCTCTCACCTGTGTTAACAAAGACTGCACACCAGGGAATGAGCACAGAGAAAGGAACCTGGAAATACCATCGCTAAGGCACACCCTAGGCCAGGCCCTGTATCAGCCAGGTTCTATTTTAATTTATGTAACAAATGATGAATGTGTTCACTGTTATGGAAGGAAGCGAAACACAAAGTGAGAATTGTGAACTGTTTTTCAATAAAGAAACTAAGGTTCAGAGGGTGACGTCACCCTGCCTGAGTATGCAGCGAGCTCTGATGCGGGTGTCAACATCTGGGGAGTAAAGGGTGTGTGATCTGAGGTCTTTCTTAGGTCATCGCCTGCCTAATTGCCTGGGTCTAGGTGGATATGAGCAAAAGGGCTCATGTATTTGCTTACTTGGGTTTTGTGTTTTTGGAACATAATATTGACTAAGCAATGATAACTTCTTAATTACTCATAAAAATTAGTACTCAATACATTCAATACATAGGTGCATGTTACACACACACTCACACACATGCTCGCACACATGTGGGAAGGTAGGTGAGGAATATCATTACCCAATGCTCTAAAAACACGATATGTATTAGAAAACAATTCCCAGGGGTACAGTGGTCTTATCTCAAATTTGAGAGAGAGAGAATCGGCTGTTATGTTAATAGATATGATTCCAAATGAAAACTTTTTGGCCATATTTGCCACGATGACCGACCAAGGTGCTTACCTGCACAGGTAGGCGGTGGCTTATTACTGTACTTGCATGGGCAAGGCCAGCCTATGCGCGCTTGCACAGAGCTCTAATGCTGTTCATCATGGCCTTGCAGATAAGCTCACATTTTTAATTGTTTAGACTTTGCTAATAACCGAATGATATCTATGTGTATTTTTTCTAGGAATGTACCCCCATGATTCAGAGTTCTATTTTTCTAAATTCCATTTTTTCTCCTAGCATTAAACCAGTTAATTCATGGCTTGGAAGGTCTACTGGATTCCCACATTAAGAACTAATGCTTGTGGAATCAAACTTTACACGTTTTGATTAAGGCTCAGAATGATCATCACGATTCTCCTAAAACATTCTCTGGGTGTCTGAGCAGATAACTAAGAGGAGATGAAAAGGAAGGGAGGGCACCCCACCCCCCAAACCACAGTGTGTATTCATTGGGAGAGCATTCCTTGCAATGCCAGCAATCCAAAGCTGGGACGGATGTTGGCTTGTCTGGCTGTCCATTCAGTGTGCATTTGTGACAGGCAGATGTGGGGTTGGAAAACAGACCTGGAAGTGTTGGTCTCTCGTGAGTTGGATTAATACACAGCAGAAAAATTGACAATATTTTAAGTAACGAGTCCCTCTCTAAAAGAGCTTGTATTAACTCACATTGGTACTTTTATTGTTGCCCTGAAAATAATTTGAATTTTGCATGAGGATTTGCATGAGATTTGGTTGATTTCATTTTATTTTATTTTTATTTTTTGCAAATTTCATCCTTACATTGACTAATTATCCAAAAGATCTGAGTCTGGTGACCCGGGCCTCTTTGGCCCACTTTAATTTCACTTGTGGAAAGGGGACACCGTATTTCAATAGGCTGCTTTAGTTCAAGACTGAACGGTTTTGCTCTTGGAATTAAACATCCTTTATTCAAGTTCAGTATTTTACTCTAAGAATGGGTTTCTATCATTTGTCTTTAAGAGTTATACATTGATTTTAAGAAGTTATCCTACACTCTTTATAATGATGTCTCCTTATCCTTATTTGCCTCATTTAGCATCATACTCATTTTCTTTATCCTAATTTTAGGATAATCCTTATCCTAATTTTCATGTTACCGGCTTGGAGGAAAGTAAGATGATTGGTGTGGGCAGCTTTGAGGGGAATCTAAGTTTTCTGTTACACAAGCTATTATCCTAACATCGTCTGCACAGAGCGCCTTGTGATTCTGCATGTGAGATGCCAGCGCATCGCTCCGGCCACAGGTGTGTGTGTAACAGGAAGACAGGTGCGCAGGCAAGAAAACGTGGTTTCCTCTTCCCTCCTCTGATTCCACAGCAGTAGGAAGCCCTCTGCAGCCTGGCTCCTGCGCTGACGCTGCTGTTCTTAACTCTCCATTTCCAACGTCAGAGCCATCGTGCCAGGAGTGGGAGCCTTTGGATCGACTCCCAGGAAGCACTTTGCTTTCTACTTGCAAGTCACTGGCTGCAGCATCGTTACTGCATCAGGTACCGCACTTAGCACTTCGGAGAGCTGCTCAGAGGCCAGAAACAGGAGCCTAAGGCTCGGGCTCTCGGGGAAGATGCAGAGACACGAACTCTCCTGCTCGGGCTCCGGAAGCTGAACTCGACAGAGCGTGGCAATGACATAAGTCATTTCCCTTCCATGTGCAGGGAGTATAAAGCTTCGCTGTTTTGTGTTAGTTAGAAAATGGGAAGATATCACGTGAGTATAAAGAGGAGTTCCAGCTTCCACTCGGGGAAATTACCTGAAAGACTGACACCAGACTCTCGTTCCAAGCTTCAAGCTCATGGACGCTTGTTTATTATGTGGCGGGTCAGGTAGACACTCAGAAACCAGACCGCGTAGGTCTCGGGCTGAGCTATTGACACACTCAATTTATTGAACGTCCTCTGCTCAGGTGATTGAGTGGATAGATAATCAAGGGTATCTGTACTGAAAGAGAGGAGACACTCACAGACCAGGAAAGCTCGTATGAGAGCACAGAAGTCCATGTTAGAAGATGCACATTCGGCGTGAGCTGGGAGACAGTGACAGCTGGAAGGAGATAAAGCCAGGCATCGATTAGGGTGGGAAGGCAGATTTTAATCTGTAAGAACCATCATGATACAGAAGACAGTCCAGCAGGAACTCAACTCTGATGTGTGTAGAGGCGACTGGGCTTTTAAAAGGGAGCGCGAGAGAACAGGGAGTGAGGCGAGCGGGGACCCAGTAGAAGCAGGAGAGCGAAAGAATTGCACAAGGAGGGGAGGAGGGCTGGTCCAGGTGACACCCACCGGGGTTTGCTCATCGAATTAGGCATCTACCCTCCCACAGAGACTGGGAGACGGGGGCGCTGCCTTCCTGTCTCGGCTGAAACCAATAGTGGATGCTTCGGCAGCCTTTCGGGGAGTGTTCTCGGCGTTCTAGGGAAGACCTGGGTCAGCCTAGAGATGCAGCCTCGGGCTGTTAGAAAGAAACTTTGTGTTTGTTCAAGTCTGGACAGGCCAAGGCGACCCAGCCGAGGAGAGGAAGCAGAGAAGCCTGGCTTGAGTCTGGTCAGGAGCAGAAATGTCATCGCGTTCCTTCTTACAGC
Organism: Murina feae; assembly: GCA_004026665.1. Taxonomy (NCBI): domain Eukaryota; kingdom Metazoa; phylum Chordata; class Mammalia; order Chiroptera; family Vespertilionidae; genus Murina; species Murina feae. Next base: position 4,647 of record PVJC01006062.1, on the reverse strand, counting down.
AAGTAAAACGCCGAAGAACTGAAAATCACAGAGTGATGCCTCAGAGCAGACAACCAGCCAGAAATTTAGCGAGATCGAGTTTCAGAGCGAAAAACAGGACCCGGGCATTTGCTTAGTTGGACACAAGTCACCAAATACCCTTGTAAGTGGATGGAAGAATTAGCTGCACATCTTTAACCAACTGCCGCCTGTGCCGTGTGGGCCAGCGCCTGCTGGTCTCAGACGTGGCGGGGTTTGAACTCTCTTGGAGGCAACATTGCATCTAGAAGAGAGCTGAGACCCTCGTGAAGTCCAGATCTGGAGGCCAGGGTGTAGTGCCCACCCACCTACCAAGGAGGCTTCGTCAGAACAATGCAGAAGGTTCCATTCCCTGCCCCCACAGCCACACTTGCAAGTATTGAGTAGAATGCGTGTGGGAGAGGAGAGAGAGAGAGAGAGAGAGAGAGAGAGAGAGAGAGAGAGAGAGAGAGAGGGCGATTCCTCTGGGGCAGACCCAAACCCAAGCCCAGAGTGAACACTGTGGGAACCCCTCTAGCAAGTTTGCTCAAGCCACAGACACCATCTTTACAGGGATTGGCAGGCTCTGGGGCCGGAAGGTAACCACAGCAAGAGCACACTTCAAACCCAGGCCAGCTCCTAAGACACTGACGCAAATCCAGGAAGCCAAACCCAAGAAAAGGAAATGCGTGCTCCCCTTGAAGTATAGCCTGGGTCCTGCACGAGGTGTCTTTCAACAAAAAATCTAAAACAAACAAATAGGCTAGAAATAGCACAGCCAGAGGAGGCAAACCATCGTCAGAACCAGGCTGAGCGGGGAAATGTTGAAACTGTCAGTTGAAGGCCCTTGTGCAAAATGTTGACAACATGCAAGATTGAACAGCTCGTTCCGGCAGAAAAATGGAAACCACAAGAAATAATGAAAGGAAGATGCTGGAAACAGACACGAGAAACTATTCAGATTGTCTCCAGAACAAGAACAGCCACGTGGAAGAAAACACATTACAGCTACCTCAAGTCACAGAGGATATGACTATCTGTGGTATAAACCCCAAAGCATCTACAAAAATATCTCTAAGAATGAATGCGAGTTTAGTAAGGTCTCAGGTGAGAGGATGGATATACAAAAGCAATCCTATTTCTATATATCAGCAATGACGACTGCAACTACATTATTTCCAGTAGCATCAAAAAATGAACTATGAGAGAGGAAATTGCCTCCTGGAATACTGAGTTCAGGGGACAAGGATTGGAGCATTTGTCTCTGGTTTTCTTGTCCCGCCTTCAGGTTCAGTGTGCCTACATCAGGAGGGGTTCTCATTCAGGTCCGCTCCGCACCCTGTCTTTCTCAATACAATTGGGAGGCAGGTAAAAAGAGCTGGTGTATGCAGACTGAACAGTCACACTGGTTGATGTACATACAGCCTTTAAGGATGTGTTAGAGTTATACCTTGATGCCTATTTTTTTTGTGTGTGTTTTTAATGCCTCTTTTTATGAGATACAATGGAAATTGTGTAAGTTGAAGGTGTACAACATGCAGATCTGATGCACTTAGATATGGCAACATGATTGCCTCCATTAGCTAACACTCTGTCACACTACATAACTATAATTTCTTTTTTAGAGGGAAACATTTAAGATCCACTCTCCTAGCAACTTTCATGTACCTAATGCAGTGTTGTTAACTGTTATCACAATTCTGGGCATTGGTTCCTCGGAACTTAATTTATTTTACAACTGGAAGTTTGGACCTTTTGACCAACATCCCCCCAATTCTCCCACCCTATTCCCAGACCTGGCACCCACTATCCTCCTCTCAGTTTCTACAAGTTTGCCTTTTTAGATTCCACATGTAAGTAATATCATACAGTATTGCCTTCTCTGTCTAATTGGTCACATTTATTTTTTTATTTTTAATATTTTATTGAAGCAGGGGATTTCCCAGGGGTGAGGATGGCGGAACCCCTAGCGCTAGGACGCTTGCATGCACGACTCTGGAGACCAGGTTCTGGGACGCAGGTCTAACTTTATTGAGGAAATGCAGCTCTATTTATAGTGGAGGTGGCCAATCACGGAACACCATCTTAGGGGAGCCAATGAAAGGTCAGGGTACTGTGTAGGCGGCTCTGGGAGGGGCTCAGGCGGGCATTGCCATCTTCCTGGTGTGCCAGAAAGATCTGAACTACTGGAGTAAGCTCACAGCGTGCATCAGCCTCTGCACCAAGACAAAACCTCCTGTGCTCTACCTACATTTTATTGATTTTTTACAGAGAGGAAGGGAGAGGGATGGAGAGTTAGAAACATCGATGAGAGAGAAACATCAATCAGCTGCCTTCTGCACACCCCGTACTGGGGATGTGCCCTCAATCAAGGTACATACCCTTGACCAGAATTGAACCTGGGACCCTTCAGTCCGCAGGCCGATGCTCCATCCACTGAGCCGGTTAGGGCTGATTGGTCACATTTAGCATAATGCCTTCATGGTCCATCCATATTGTCACAAAAGGCAAGCTTCCTCCCTTGGTGGTTGGATAATATGCCATTGTGTATATATACAAATCTCTGTGTGTGTATGTGTGTGTGTGTGTATCACATTTACTTTATCCATTCATCTGTTGTCAGACACGTATGCTGTTTTTATATCTTAGCTACTGTGAATGATGCTGCAGTGAGCATGGGGTTTGCAGATATCTTTTCAATATTCTGTTTTTAATTCTTGGGTGTAGATTTCCAGAAGTGGTATTTCTGTATCCTATGGTGGTTCTATTTTCCTTTTTCTTTTGGAGAAACATCCATACTGTTCTCCCTGGTGGCTAAAACAATTTACATCCCCCCCAGCAGTACACAAAGATTCCTTTACCAACATCGACCTCTTGTCTTCTTGGTGGTAGCCATTCTAACAGGGGTGAAGTGGTAGCTCACTGTGGTTCTGATGCAGTGCCCTGGCGATTCATGACGCTAAGGTCTTTTCATGAGTCTGTCGGCCATTTGTATGATTTCCTTGGGAGAAAAAGGTCCATCAGATCTGCTGTCCATTTTTAACTTAGATTTTTTTAGTTGTATGAATCACTTATATATATTTGGATATTAACCCCTTATCAGACATATGGTTTGCAAATATTTTCCCCCATTTAATTCGTTGCCTTTTCATTTTGCTGATGGTTTCCTTTGCTTTACAGAAACTTTTCAGTTTGATACAGTCTTTCCGTTCGTCTTCACTCTTTCCTGCATTAAGGCTCACTTTCCCAATCATTTTGTTCCATCTGGATATCTCCCATGAATGTTTCTTTTAATTTGGAACCCTGGCCTTCAACTTATGGTGAAATCGCCCAATCTCCCCCAAACTTAGTTTCTGATAATTAGGATATAAATGTTAAATTAAAGTGTGCTGTAAGGCAATGTTATGAGGCCATGCCCGTAGAAAAAACCCAACAAATGTTAGCACTCCTCTGCACCTTCAAGACAAATTCCCTAAATATCCCTAACATGTAATATTAGCCAAGCCTCAAAAGTGTTTCCCATGTTGTGTATTAAAATTTTTCATATACTATGTTTTACATAATATTGTTTTAATTTTGATGTATGTATGCCACATTATTTATATATTTAAATTTGTATGTAAATTGTTATATTGCATTTTTATGTAGATTTTTTTCTTCATGTATATTTGTCTCCTAATCTCAATGGGATTTCAACTGTTGTCTTCTTTCATACAGATTTTATTACTGATTACAAGGCACTATTAAAACAGTATCATTAAATATTAATATTTAATATTATCTTATTAAAATGTGCTGGAGAAATTGATGCTGATGAATTTGGATATATGTGGGTGTACTCAAGAAATTTTTTATTATGAAAGAGGGATGAAACTGATGACATCAATAAACTAAAACCCAATAGCACCCATAGAAGACCTGTCACAAATATTTATGAGGTACTTGAGAGCCTACAGACCAGTGTGTGCAAACTTCAAGTTTTCAAGTTCATGGGCACAACCAGTGTTCTTCTCCCTCCACCCCCTCCACCCTAAATGCAGAAGCAATGATGTCTGATGACATGGCAGGTGTGGTGATGGCACACGGACACAGTCAGCAGGTGGGGACTGGTAACATGGTGGCTCAGGAAAAGCAGAGCTTTCTCAGCCGAGAGATGGCCTCCAGGAACCAGAAGAGCAGAGAAATCACAGGACAAACAATCACTTCTTCAGAAAAATATGACCCAACACAAGGCATATCTTACCTCTTTGAAATCCCAAATATGGCGACCAGTTCAACTCTTAGATGGTAGTAAAATCATCACTAAAAAGAGTTCTCAAATCCTGCTGCAACTTCCCTTAAGGGTTCATATCAAATCTTTGAGACGCTCAGATGCCTGTGTCATTTTTTACTATTATTTTTTAATTTAGAGGGTTTATGCTTTGCTTAAAAAACCCCTTCTTGCCCTTTTCTGTATGGCATACATATACAGTATTTTAAAACTCAGCAAGACATCCCGTTACTGTGGCGTTTAAAGTCACAAGCAGAGGATGCAATGAAACCATTGTATGCAGAAGCAGAGGCTGAGGGCTTGACTCGGGCATCACGCATTACTGTAACCAGGTCCAGGAGAGCTGAGAGTGTGGGTTCCTCAGGGGTCATGCTGGCTTC